>JAPXFY010004924.1:0-2500 GCA_030674185.1 Monoplex corrugatus | reverse complement strand
TTAGCATCATGGATTCGATTTCATGAACATTTAAATGAAAAATTTGTGTCTCAAAAAAGAATCAAACTTTCAGTTCAAAATATCTGTAAAAATTTGCAGTATTCCTCGTTATATCATTTGAGATTAATTGTTATGACATATTTTCGCATTCAACTGAACGCTTTGAAAACAAAATATTGTAACAACGTTTTATGTATTTGTGGCGAACAATTCACATTGTATCACTGTTTGTTTTACTGCAGAAAGCTTCGTTCCTTTTTACCAAAGACGTTTACACAAGGAAACTATCTTGAAACGCATTTTAAAGAAGTTGTATCGGATCAAGTTTTGTTAGTTAAAATTTCAGAATCATTGGTTCACAGTCCTGTTAATGCGTTACTTTAAGATTATTATTATAATTATGATTATTTTTGTTTTGTTTTGTTTTGTTTTTATGACGATTTTTCTTTTACATTATTGATGTTAGCGTTGTTCTAGTTTCATTTCTCTGTTCATCCATATCCTTTTTCTTAAGACCTTGCCGCTTCCTTTTAATTTTTTTACGTCCCTTACTCTGTTCCCCTCTCCCCTCCACCCCCCCCCCCTTATTTCATCCTCCATGCCATTTTTCCCCGTCTAATATCACTTATAGTGAAAAGACGTTAAATCAAGCAACGAACACACACACACACACACACACACATACACACACAACATACACACACATACACACACACATAAAACACACACACACACACACACACACACACACACACATACACACACACACACACACACACACACACACACACACACACACACACACACGCACACATACACACAAACAGTCATGCACAAATAACACTCACAGCAATGGATTGCTGATACTCCCTGAGGAACCACTTGTCCCTGTCAGAGAAAGACATCTCACAAAATCAATCTTCTGCATTGCACTGCCTGCAGGGGTTATTTCTGTTGAAATAGAAAATAAACGAACAATGAAAATACGGTAAACATAATGTCAAAGCTGGAGATTTAATAGATGAACTTAACGAACAATAGTATGATGTATCAACAGCCAAAACAAGTAGGCGAACGGATAAAAAACTCTCAAACAATGACAGAACCAACTTGAATACTTTAGGCACAGAGCAGACACACACACGGCGCGCGCGTCCGCGCGCATACACACACACACACACACACACACACACACACACACACACACACACACGCACTCGCACACAAACGCGCGCGCGCACTTACAGCATGCACACACGCACACACGCTCGCACGCCCGCAAGCTCGCTCGCTCTTACACACACACGTGCATGCTTTTATTCATATTTTTCTTTCTATTTTTTTTTAAACAAATTCAATATTCAAAGCAAGGCTTATTCATTTCGAGAGAGACGGGAGACGGGAAGAAGGTGTGTGTGTGTGTGTGTGTGTGGTTTGTGTGTGTTGTGTGTGTGTGTGTGTGTGTGTGTGTGTGTGTGTGTGTGTGTGTTTGTGTGTGTGTGTGTGTGTGTGTGTGTGTGTGTGTGTGTGTGTGTGTGTGTGTGTGTGTGTGTGTGTGTGATAGAGATTGAGAATGAGAGAGAAAGTTGGAGAGAGAGAGAGAGAGAGAGAGAGAGAGAGGAGGCTGGGGGAGGGAGCGGGGAGAGAGGAAAGAGATAGAGAGAGACAGACAGACAGACAGACCGAAAGGGCAGACATATATATATATATATATATATATATATATATATATATATATATATTATATAGACAGACAGAGAGACAGAGACAGAAAGACAGAGAGAGACAAAAAGAGAGAGAGACAATCCGAAAGAGATAGATTTGCACAGAGAGACAGAGACAATGCCATCCAGCCAGATAGACAGTCAGACAGACAGACCGACAAACAGACAGAGAGACAGAGTCAAGAAATCAAGTTACTTCCAGGGGACAGTGGCATCCTTGAAACTCTATAGATCTGTTCTTTCTCATACTTGACAAAGACAGAAACAGCCTGGGGACAGAGGATTCTCGAGACGCTGAACCCAGTGGGAGACTGTGTTTCACAGACGGAATTTAAAACCTACATCACATATGCCAGCTTCAATCGGAAACAAGTCAAGCAGAGAAGAAAGACTGGGCTGGAGAAGGGTAGGGGGTATTTGCTGTGTTCTTCCGATTCCTAGAAAGAGAGAGAGAGAGAGAGAGAGAGAGAGAGAGAGAGAGAGAGAGAGAGAGAGAGAGAGAGAGAGAGAGAGGCTGTTACAGATACAGGGGCAGGTTCTTAAAAAATATAATAATAATAGTAATAATAATAACAATAATACTAACAATAATACAATTACTACTACTAATGATGATGATAATAATAATAATAATAATAATAATAATAATAATAATAATAATAATAATAATAATAATAATAATAGTAATAATAATAAAAAATAATAATAATAATAATAATAATAATAATAATAGTAATAAAAATAATAATAATAATAATAATAATAATAATAATAAT
>JAPXFY010000492.1:0-56164 GCA_030674185.1 Monoplex corrugatus | reverse complement strand
GTTGTGGTAAGGGGGGGAGCCCCACCACCCCCCTCCACGGCCCCACCAGTACCCCCTGTGGTTGTGGAAAGGGCGGAAAGCCCATCAGCCCCCTCCACCCCCAAAACCGTCCCCCACCGTGGTTGTGGTCCAGGGGGCGGGTCCACCAGCCCCCCCGGGGGCCCCCAAACCAATCCACCTTGGTTGTGGCCCAGGGGGAGCCCCATCACCCCCCTCCACGGGCCCCCAAACCAAAAACCATTTTGGTTTTGTGGTCCGGGGGCATTCCATCACCCCCCCTCCAAAAGGCCCAACCAATCCCCCTGTGGTTGTGGCAGGGGGGGGTCCATCACCCCCCTCCACACCCAAAACCAGTACCCCCTGTAGTTGGGTGGGGGGGGCCCACCCCCATCACCCCCCCCACGGGCCCCCCTGCTCCGGCAGTAGGAACCCCCGGGTTGCGCCCGCTCGGCCCCGTGCCCAAAAGGGCCCCCCTTGACCGGTATCAGCCCATTAAATTTCAAAACCCAGGGGCCTTTTTTTAAAAGGCGGGGGGAAAACGGAAAGGAGGGGGGGGGGCCCCGGCGTTGATCGCCCGCCCCCTGTTTCAGGTACAAAATTGCCCTGTTCCTGAGGGGGCCGTGAAAAAGAAACGTCTTGTGCAATGGGGGGGGGTTTGATGTAGGTCAGAGATAGGTCGGGGTTTAAGGTTGTAAATGTAGGGGGAAAAGAAACCCAAAGGGGGAAAATCTACCATTCATAGCGTAGAAATTTTAAAGGGGGGATGGGAGTAAAAGTTTGTGTAGAAAAAAAACTTTTTAAACTTTTAAAGTATGTTTGTTTTGTTTGGTGTTGCTGTTTTAACCTTGTTTTTTATTGTATTTTCGGGTTCTGTAGTGTTTTGTCTCTTTATTTTGATGGGCACAGCAGTAATAGTTTTAGGAGCACTAGTATTGTAAATTTTTGTTGCTGCGTAATAGTTGTGATACAATAATTATAATTTGATGTATTAAAAAAAATCGTATGTATTAGTTTTGGTGCTGATAAGATCAAAGTACCAATGAAAAAGAAAAGGAAACTTTTTATATAGAATAGCCTAAAAAAAAAGTAGATATGTTTATTCATGACCAGCAGCAACTATTAGATTGAAATTTGAAGTGGCATGTTGTAGGAAATGGCCCGGGCATTAGGTATAGATTGAATATTAGGGTCAGGTAGGGATAGATCATGATAGGTAGTTTAGGTTAGCTCAGGGAGACCGGCAGCACCACATTTAAATTTTGTACATTTAAATTCTGTATTTGCTTTTTTTTCAAGTGACGTTATTGGTTTCTGTGTATTGGCTTCTATGTATTTGCTCATCGCTTTTCTAGTGGACATGAAACATATTTGATTGTTAACCATTTCTGTATTTAAGATTCCTTTAATACTTACTTTCTTTCAGTTCATATTTTAGAAAATGTGTTGCTGTTTTCTTTCTTTCTGTCTTTAGTTTAACTTATTATTTCTGATGGGTTCTAAGAATCTCGTTTATAAAATAGTATACACACTGATGTAACACACACACACACACACACTCACACACACACACACACACACACACACACACACACACACACTCCACCTCTCACACTCTCCTCACTCCACTCACCATCACACACACTCACACACACACACACACACACACACACACACACTTTTTATCTGTCTGTCTGTCTCACACTGAACATGCTCTGAACACACAAGCACACACACACATGTTGGCACTGCACCTTATCTCTCTGACTTGTGACCATGTACACTCCCTCTGACTCGTTCTGACTTGCAACTTGTTCAGCAACACCATTTTATGGATGAGATGTTTACATACTCAGCTGTTCCTATACCACTATTAATGTTTCCAACCCTTCATTTGAGTACTCCTGTTCTTGAAATCCATTCTGCTTCCTCCACCTTCCCGGACATAACTTTTTTGTCTTGCCTGTCTCGTCTACCCCCCCCCCCCCCCCCCCCCACCCCTTCTGGTCTTTTCCCTGATTCCACTCACGTTTCCACTTCTTTGCTGTTTATTATGTTAACCCTCATTTGGCAGACATCTGTTCACACCTGTCTAATCTCCATTTCCTGCACTGCCCACTCAGCTGTTTTTGTTTTTGAAATCCACATTCCAGTCTGGCCATTCATCCTGACCCTCTGCTAATCCTGTTCTCGCTTCACTTGTCACTAATGTCGCCATCTCTTTCTGCTCTGTTTTCTAATTCCCTGACTGTTGCTGCCAAGGTTTCCCTTCCATAAGCTGGTGATTTTGAGGATGCGCCTTTCCCTTCCCAGGCCCACCTCTGCACGTCTGCATCTGACCCTGGCTACTAATTCTTATCACTGCCTTTCTTTGTATTTTGATTTTTTAAATCCACTGAATGTGTGTTACATTTTTACCCCCACCACCTACATACCCATGCCCACTTTACATTTACCCACCACCATCACTTACACCCTAACCCTATGCGTCCACCCGTGTTACATTTTACCCCACCACCATCACTTATCACCCCTAACCCCTATGCGTCACCGTGTTACATTTTACCCCAACCACCATCACTTATCACCCCTAACCCCTATGGATTTACCCCAACCACCATCACTTATCACCCTAACCCTATGCTCCACCTTTCCCATTCCACCTCCTAGTATACCCCACTGTTCTTCATAATGTTGTCTTCCCATTGTCGTTAACTCTTTCTGCCCTGCAGTGGCACACACCCCTTTCAGTTGCCTTCCCCGATTCACACTACTATTTCCTCTCATCTTTTCCTTTTTCCCATTTTTTCTTAAGAGAGAAAAAAAATCATGCCTTGTCATTTGCATTTATTTTCATTTTTACCCATTTCACTCTTTCCTGTTTTTGATTTTGAAAAAAATCTGAAATCTTGCTTTCCCATATAACCGTTTTCATCTCAGTTAGGTTCTGTTGTTTCTCCTAACAACTATTCCATCTGAAACCCTTTGCCTTTGATTCACTTTGATTCTTGGTTGCATCCTTTACCTGAGTCATTAACAAGCAAACAAAAGCATTAGTTTTAAGAATTAAGAATCTGATAAACAAAAAATCGAAATAGTTGGACACCAAAACTCTGATAAACCAAAAATCGCAATAGTTGGACACCCATCACCTTCATTTGGGCAGCTATTTTATCAAGAAAAGTGCCAACTTGGTTTTCTCTGTCCTGATGTCCATTCAGTGTGTGGCTTAAACATAGTTTTTCTCTCTCCTCTCCCCCTCCTCTCTCTCTCTTTTTCTCTCTCTCTCTCTCTGTCAGGCAGCAGTTGTTTCATTCACACAGTTCTCTCCCGTGATTCACAATTGGTGTAATACAGTCAGATTTATACCAGCAGAATGTATCTTTCCAACCTGTTTGGCAACACACACACACACACCACACACACACACACACACACACCACACACACAAATTATCTTTAGTATGGTAATGATACTTGAATGCTGCTCAGCAGAATCTGTTTTTGTTTTCTTTTCTTTTCATTTTTTAAAAATTCCGTGCTTAGCATCTGGGTGTGTCACTTTCTTAGTAAATGTTCAGAAAGTCCAACTGCCTGAAGAGCTTGGCTGTGATGTCATCAGAAGTGTGTGTGTGTATATGTGGGCAGGGGTTACTGCCCCTGTGTTGCTCGCATTTTTGTTAGATTGGCAGCCAGCCTTCAACTTGCATGTATGCGAGTGCGATGATGCGAGATTTATACTTAGTTCATCGTTTCTTGTCCACTAGAAAGGGCGATGTCGTATTTGATTTTTTGTGTTGAGAAAAAAAAGTTTCCTATGTTGATAGAAGTTCTGGAAGTGTTGTCTTTGTCATGTCTGTGTCAATGTGTGTGTAGTTTATAAAAACAAAAAACAAAACAAAAAAAACCTAAAGACAATTTGAAAAAAAAAAAAAAAAACTTATAAAATATAAAAATGAAAAAAAATTTTTAGAAAAATACATATGGCAAAAAAAAAGTTTCCTATGTTGATTAGAAAGCTTTGGAAGTGTTGTTTTCGTCATGTCTGTGTCAGTGTGTGTAGTTTATAAAAAAAAACAAAAAACAAAAAAAAACCTAAAGACAATTTGAAAAAATGAAAAAAAAACTTACAAAATATAAAAATGAAAAAAAAAAAAAGGTTGCTTGTTAACATACTTTTCTGGTGGTGAGTTAGGAATTGACTTTTTATCTTACTAGTACCCAGAACGCACATGCAGCTTATTTAAGTACTCCGCTGCTGCCATTTGGAGAGGGACTCATTGAGTGTAGGCACTGGATGGTATGAATGCTTTCCTGCTTGACGCTAAGCTCATGTGTGCAGGCAGATTCTGAGCTTACTGTTGTTTATCAGTTGTGACCAGAGAATGCATCCAGTCTGTAGACTGATGACTTTGAAGTGTGACATTGGAAATGACTTCACTTTCTTCAGTCTTTCACAGCACCACTGGGGCGTATCACCCACTGGATACTGGATATCCAGGATTTGGAAAGGGCTGGGACGGAAGGAGGGAGGGAGGGAGGGAAAGGACAGGGATAGACAGGTGAAGGTGTGGGAATTTCTGCACTTTGCAGAAAAAGGTTGTGTGTGTGTGTGGGAGGGCATGGGAAGGCCGATTTGGGGGGGGAGGGGGGGGAGGGGGGGGGGGGGGATGGGGCGTGGCATGGAGTGACAAGATGAGGTGCTTGTAATGTGTGAAAACATCATTGTGTGTTCTCAGTGGTATCACCGTGTTGCTATCACAGCACAGCTGAAGAATCAGGCAATTAAGAGGGCTCAGTGAGAGTACTCTGTGCACAGCCAGCTGAAGAATTGGGCAATTAAGAGGGCTCAGTGAGAGTACTCTGCACAGCACGCTGAAAATGGGCAATAAGAGGGCTCAGTGAGAGTACTCTGTGCACAGCACAGTCTGAAGAAATTGGGCAATTAACTAGAGGGCTCAGTGAGAAGATACGTCTGTGCCAAACAGCCATACAGCTGAAGAATCGGGCAATTAAACTATAGAGGAGCGCATCGAATGGGTAGTAAGTACTCTGTGCACAGCACAGCTGAAGAATCGGGCAATTAAGAGGGCTCAGTGAGAGTACTCTGTGCACAGCACAGCTGAAGAATCAGGTTATTAAGGAGCTCAGTGAGAGTACTCTGTGCATGCTTGCGCGTGCGCGTGTGTATGTGTGTGCGTGTGATGTGTGTGTGTTGTGTGTGTGTGTGTGTGTGTGTGTGTGTGTGTGATTTGTGTTTCTTACAATTCAGATAGAAAGGCTGACAGCAGTTGAAATTCTTTAATTTTAACAACACAGCTGGGAAGAAACAGGGGGAGGGGAGGAGGGATGGGAAATGGGGGTGGGGTGGGGGGAGACAGGGGGGGGGGATGGGTGGGGTGGGGGAGGCGGGGGTGGGGTGGGGAGGCGTGGGTGGGGTGGGGGAGGTGGTGGGGGGGAGGGGGGTGGGGGGAGGGGGGGGGGAGGGGGTGGGGGTGGGGGGGGGGCGGGGAGGGGAAAAGGGGGGGGAGGGGGTTGGGGGGGAGGTGTTGTGTGTGTGTGGAGAGAGAGGTGTGCTGTTCACAGGGGGCAACTGTGACGGTACAAAGTGTCCGCAGAAACAAAGTGTCCGCATGCGGACACTTTGTTCCCTGCGGACACTTTGTACCGTGAACTGAGATTCAAAGTGTCCGCAGAAATCTGCGGACACTTTGTTCCGCGAAATGACATATAACTTACAAAGCGGAACAAAGGGTCCGCAGCCGGTTCAGCCTCAGTATGAGTGGGTGAATGTGCACGTACACTCCCATGCGCGTGCATGCATGCGTTTGTGTGTGTGGTGTGTGTGTGTGTGTGGTGGCATCTTAATTAAAAAAAAAAAGGTTAAAATTTGTTGACTACTTTTTGTGCAACAGCTCACAAAGTTTAGATTACGCTACGTGTGCACGCGTACGCGCGCGCACGCAAGCACACACAGACGACCACACACACACACACACACTCCAACGCACCACACACACACAACACACACCCACACACACAACACAACACACACAACACACACACACACACACACCGCATGCACGCACATGGGAGTGTACATGCACAATTCACCCACTCACACTGAGGCTGAAACGGCTGCGGACACTTTTTTTTTTTTTTTAAACATTTTTATTTTCTTTTATTGTTATTACAGAAACTGAAATGTGCAGCAACATCGATATTCAGAAATTAGGTATATGCAAGCTAAACATAGATACATAGACAAGTAAGTATATACACAAACAAAAAAAAAGATATAGCCTTCAGCATATCATCATTTATCTATCTAAAGCATGATTACTTGAGTAAACAGCATAGCCACAATGCATTGTACTTAAGGCAATCCTTCCTATGTAGTGTAATCATGCTTTAAAATTAAAAAAAAAAAAAAGAATAGGATAGAGAGATCAGTGAGGATAAACGAATAGCACCACAAAGGACAGGTAGGAGGACAAACAAGCGGACACACTGACAATTAACCAGATAAACATTAAGACAGAATGGGTTGGTTCACAGCAAATGAAGGATAGCTATTTTCACAGAACACATTGTCTCAATGATAGCAACCTTGAAAGAAAAAAAAAACCCGTACACATTAGTAACATACATGAGCCTCATAGACTGTCATCAGCAAGGGAGCAGAAATATTGTTTGTTAGTCTAGTGCTTAGTTTATCATATATTGCATTACATACATTCACACTGACAAAAAACAGTTAAGCATCAAAGACGAGGGGCTCATATGCAAGCCATTTTGTCTGGAAGTCCATGTGGTTCATTGTTAAATATGAGTTATATTTTTCAATTCTAAATCTATATTTCAATATTCTCAAAAAGACAGTTAATTGTGGGAGACTGCCTTCTAACTTACATTTATATACATACTGTTTTGCCAGAAGAATGATAAAGTAGAAAATAAAATCACCTGCAATTGTTAGACAAATAACCTAGAAGTATATGAGATTCTGTTTAAACGTTTGTTCCGCTTTTGTAAGTTATATGTCACCTCGAGGAACAAAGTGTCTCAGGATTTCTGCGGACACTTTGAATGTCAGTTCACGGTACACTTTGTTTCTGCGGACACTTTGTACCGTCACAGGCAAACATTGTTGGGGACATATACTAGCTCATTCTGTTTTCTGTGCAGGTGTTGCAAGACTGCTGAGTACATCCAGGACTATGTTGGAGGGCCGGTGATGAGATGAGGTAGGGGGGGGTGTGTGTGGTTTGTGTGTGTGTGTGTCGCTGTGTGTGTGTTTGTGTGTGTGTGTGGGTGTGTGTGTGTGTGTGTGTGTTGTGTGTGTTTTGTGTTGTGTGTTTTACAGAGATAACATTATTGTTGGGTTTCTGCATTAATTTTTTTGTGTTTTCTATGTAGGTGTCTCAGGAAAACTACAGACAGTAGACAGAGAGGAGAGCTGAATGTGAGACGAGTGTGTGCATGTGTTGTCTTTCTGAGGTAGAGAAGGATAGAAGTGGATGGGGAGACAGAGGTGTTCGGGAAGAAGGGAAAGGGAGGCAAGGGGTGGGGGGGGGGGGGGGGCTGGAGATGGGAGGGAGGGGAAGAAGGGAAGGGTGACAGGGAGAGGGAAGGGTGTGGGGTGTGTGTGAGTTGTGTGTGTGTGTGTTCACAGGGGCAACATTTGGGGGGCATGTGCTAACTCACTGGTGTTTTCTGTGCAGGTGTCGCAGGACTGCTGAAGAAGACATTGGACCACTTGAAGGGTCGGAGATGAGGTGATGGGTGTTGCATATGTGCATGTGTGTGTATGCATGCAGCATGTGTGTATGTGCGTATGTGTGTTGGTATTTTACAGGGTTAACATTGTTGCTGGATTTCTCTGTTAATTGTGTTTTTGTGCAGGTGTCTCAAGATGACTGCAGGCATTGGACAGAGAGGATTCCAACCAGAGTGTGGAGATTAAAAGGCGACCTCACCGTATCCAAAACCTAAGCCATCTCACCTGCAGGCAAGTCTGTTGCGGGTGTGGTGAACAAAGGGTCTGGTGAACAAAGGATCTGGTGAACAAAGGGTCTGGTGAACGAAACAAAGCTGTCCATCATCGAAAACAAATTTTGGAGCACCTAAGGCTGGTAATATATTCTTTTTTTTTTCTGTTCTTTTTTTCCCACGACCAAAATCCACCTCTCCATTTTTTGGCACTTCACACTGTCCTCTTCAATCTGCAACCCCACCCCACCCCCCCCCCCCCTCCCCCCCCCAAAAGCAGAGGAAGAAAAAAAACAAAACAATTTCCACTACTAACTTTTTTGAGTAAGCTGTCTTTTTTTGGTTAAAACTGATTTCTCAACACCAGCATAGTTTGTTCTCTTACAATGGACATATTTTTTTAGCTGATTTTTATATTTCGCCGTTTGATACTAAGTACAGTGTCTGGGTTTGTACATGTTTCTCTGTGTGGTATACTGACACTCTCACTCTCATAATGTGCTGCATATCAAAGAGAACAAAATGAATAAAACAATGAGACTGTTAATTTACTCCTTTTCTTTCATTGTTTTTCCCTCAAGTCGTTTTCGCACATGTACCTGACATTTTTTCGAATGAGCAAACCGAGTAGGTTCTTACATTGAGGAGGTATGTAAAGTACTATAAATCAACCCCTGCAGTATAGTGCAGCAGAGGTTGTTATATGAGGAGGTATGTAAGTACTATAACACACACTGCAGTATAGTGCCACAGAGGTTGTTATATGATGGAGGTATGTAGAATACTATAACACACACTGCAAGTATTAGTGCCACAGAGGTTGTTATTTTGAGGAGGTATGTAAGTTCTATAAACACACACTGCAGTATTGTCCGCAGAGGTTGTTACATGAGGAGGTATGTAAGTACTATAACACACACTGCAGTATAGTGCAGCAGAGGTTGTTATATGAGGAGGTATGTAAGTACTATAACACACACTGCAGTATAGTGCAAGCAGAGGTTGTTATATGAGGATGGTTGTAAGTCCTATAACACACACTGCAGTATAGTGCAACAGAGGTTGTTATATGAGGAGGTCTGTAAGTCCTATAACACACACTGCAGTATAGTGCAGCAGAGGTTGTTATATGAGGAGGTCTGTAAGTCCTATAACACACACTGCAGTATAGTGCAGCAGAGGTTGTTATATGAGGAGGTATGTAAGTCCTATAAACACACACTGCAGTATAGTGCAGCAGAGGTTGTTATATGAGGAGGTATGTAAGTCCTATAACACACACTGCAGTATAGTGCAGCAGAGGTTGTTATATGAGGAGTATGTAAGTACTATAACACACACTGCAGTATAGTGCAACAGAGGTTGTTATATGAGGAGGTATGTAAGTACTATAACACACACTGCAGTATAGTGCAACAGGCTTGTTATAGAGAGTATGTAATATATAACACACCAGTATAGTGCAACAGGTTGTGAGATAATAAGACAGATAGAAAGGGAGAGGGGGGGGGGGGGGGGGGGAAGACAGACAGACATGCAGGCAGACAGAGCGACAAACAGACAGAGAGGGTTGGGGAGATACAGTGTGTGGTGTGTGTGTGTGTTGAGGAATAGAGAGAGGGAGAATGTTTACAGAGAGACGAAGAGAGTGACAAGCATATCAAACTCATATACATAGTTATGTCACCATATACTTAAACCATAGCAGTAATAGAATAAGCAGGCAAGCAAACAAACAAGCAAAGAAAATAAAGTTTATCCATCAATATATATGTAACCAAGATAAGTATCTAACATCTCTTAGTTTGATTCCTCTGTCAAATAGTATTTGTAAAGAAATAGGAGATAGCGTCTTTTTTTTTTTTTTTTTTTTTTTGCTGTCCCAATCTCTGCGCCACCTCAGAGGCAGTGCATCCACGCCGCTCATTCCGACATGCGTCCACAGTCACAGCCCAATCGGCCCCGCCGCAGCCCCGGCACCGGCAATCCACAGGGAGCAGTCAATGTCAAGTCGTCAAGAGGCAACCCACCGGAGGAGACACTGCACTGGTGCCGAGTCACTTCGGTGGTGTTCAGTGGCGCCTGTTCTGATCTAACATAGCAGGACACCAGCTACTAAGCCCGCTACTGACAACAATAATTGCTTAGTCGCGGAGCTGGCGTGAGTGAGGTCTCCCTCCGGAGGGCGCCACCACGTCCGTCCAACGACAGCCCCCATGGACCCGCCGATACCGGTGACCCCGACGGAACCAAACCAAGGCCACAGATGTGGAGAGGACATCGAAATTGAGGTCACCATGAGAGCAGGGCATGAAGGGCCACAGAATCTGAGACATTTTTTTTTTTTTAATGCTGGTCGATGAGAATGAGGATGATTAAGATGATTCTACGGATTTCCATTTCGGTCTGAGCCTTCATGACAGGGCTGTACTCTACACTTCCTTTCATAATATATCCCGGCAACAACCAGGCCTGAGAGATACAGGCACCTGCAGTGTTGATCAGGAAATTTGAGCAACACTCTCAGAAACACATCCATTAAGTGGATGAAACTCAACTGTGTGGTCCCAGTCTTCCCATCTGAGCCCATAGCAAATCAAGCTCTAGGTGGGAGCCAGGTCGGGGCAGAAAAAACCCACATGACTCTGATGGGATTCGAACCACGACCTCTCCAGCAGGGAGTCCACGACGCTAACCACTTCGCCACGGCGGCTGGTGAGATAGCGTCTTTTTATAGACACTGATAGACATTTTTCCTTATAATATGAGTAGGTTAATGTATAAGTATTTGTCTTTAGGATATCTCAATCTATTTACACCAAACGAAACATCCACTGCTGTCAGTGTTATTTTACTATTTGTTTTTATATATATTTTGTATTCTAAGAACTCCCAGAACCTTTTTACGACCACACAGTTGAGGAAAAAAATGTTCTATAAAGTCTGTCTGATCATTGCAATAGGAACATTTGTTATTTTCTGCTACTTTCATTTTGTTAAGCATAATATTGGTAGGTAAATGTTGTGTAAGATTTTCGAGTGCAGGACTCTTAAGTCTTGTGTCTTTCGTGGCTTCTTTAGCTGTGGACCACGCTGATCTGTCTAATTCATATCCAAATTTTCTACGCCAAAAATGACATGATGTTGATGAGTCTATCTATCTTCCTTATAAATACTGTTTAATGTTTTTTTGGTTTTATATCAAAGTCCTTTGCATCACAAGGGAGTGTGGATGTTTCAGGTTCACCCCATTCTATCCACTGCACCCACTCTTGAGGGATTGAGTTGACAAGAGCATTATACTCAAACAGAATGTTTGCTTTGTTTTTACTGATTATATTTTGTACTTCTTCCAGAGACAACAGTCTCTTTTCATCGTAATGGATGATGTTTTTCATTTGATCGATACCTTTTTTTTTTTTTTTTTTGCCAGTTTTGAAAGAAAATAACATTCTTTTTGTACTTAATCATAGGATGGTTGAACAGGAGCTGAGAATGAAAATTATTACAGTTGATTTCATTAGGCCCTGTAATGGTTTTGCTGTTGAGATGGGTTACCAAAACTTTTCTCCAGAAACTCATTGTTTATCCTATCAAGGACTTTCATTTCTTTGGACCTAGCATTTAAATGAAAAACACCAGATCCACAGGCAGTCTTTTGGAAATGTTCACATGGGTATGAACTTTCAGTTTTCATGAACTTCACTGTTCTACAGTTTCCCAATCCACTGCAAATACAAATGTTTCTGGAACTGAATTATGTTGATCATGTTTAGGCCTCCATCATCAGTATCAGATTCCATTGTTGGTCTTTTTTACCTTTTCAAATGCTTTTCTGTTGATAAACCTTTTCTGCCACAGAAATTTATACAACATTGTGTTCATTTTATTTAAGATTATTTCTGGGATGCCAACAGATTGCACAACATGGACCAACTGGCTGATCAAAAAGGTTTTTATCACAATGACCTTACCCTGGACACTTTTTTTTATAATTAATTCTATAATTTCGTTCGATTCTATCTTTCCAGTTATCTTCTGTATTTCTTCCTTTTATTGGTTTCAAAATAAATGCCAAGAATTTTTATTTTCTCTACAGTAGTGAATGGCCAGTTTTGTTCTTTTCTCTGTCTTCCCATTTCTGATGCCTTTGTTTTTAACTTATTTAACCTCTTGACTGCGTAGGGCGAACCCGCTCGTCCTGTAAGGGACGTTACCCCGCCTATATCGACAATGCTACGGGCGAACCCGCTCGTCCTGTAAGGGACATTACCGCCTATATCGACAATGCTATGGCAAACCCGCTCGTCCTGTCACATGTGTTTACATCGGTGTCGTGTAAGGGGCAGCATCGTGTTATTCGATTATATAGATTACACGACCGGAAAGTAGAGTTCTTGCCCTTTCGTTTGATACCCAACATTAACGGATGTGACCACGAGTTTCAAAAAGCGACCGGTTTTCGTTGAGCCACGAGGCGAAGCAATTGCAAGTGAGTTTGACAAGGTACGATGGCAGCGAAAAAGTGGTATAATGCTACAGAAGTTTTTTGTATTTTGCATGATAGAGACTTGGATCAAGAAGATTTTGATCCCGATATTGAGCTTTGAATTGAGTGATGATGGGGACGATGTTGACGGCACGAGTGACATTCAAACTTTGTTGACGAGGCTCCAACCACAACAGTTGCATGATAACTCTCAGTCTCAGTCAACTGAAACTATGAGTGAGAGCAGGCTGATGCTCGCTGCTGTTGCTAGTACTTACAGCTGTAGATGATGCTATTCCTGCTGCTGTTGCTAGTACTTCTACAGTGTAGATGATGCTATTTCTGCTGCTGTTGCTAGTACTTCTACAGCTGTAGATGATGCTATTCCTGCTGCTGTTGCTAGTACGTCTACAGCTGTAGATGATGCTATTCCTGCTGCTGTTGCTAGTACGTCTACAGCTGTAGATTGATGCTATTCCTGCTGCTGTTGCTAGTACTTCTACAGCTGTAGATGATGCTATTCCTGCTGCTGTTGCTAGTACGTCTACAGCTGTAGATTTATGCTATTCCTGCTGCTGTTGCTAGTAGTCTACAGCTGTAGATGATGCTATTCCTGCTGCTGTTGCTAGTACGTCTACAGCTGTAGATGATGCTATTCTGCTGCTGTTGCTAGTACGTCTACAGCTGTAGATGATGCTATTCCTGCTGCTGTTGCTTAGTACGTCTACAGCTGTAGATGATGCTATTCCTGCTGCTGTTGCTAGTACGTCTACAGCTGTAGATGATGCTATTCCTGCTGCTGTTGCTAGTACGTCTACAGCTGTAGATGATGCTATTCCTGCTGCTGTTGCTAGTACGTCTCAGCTGTAGATGATGCTATTCCTGCTGCTGTTGCTAGTACGTCTACAGCTGTAGATGATGCTGTTCCTGCTGCTGAATCAGTCAACAACGACGACAATCAAGGTGTTGGGGCTGGCAGTGGCAGTGGCACTACAGTGAGGAGAGTGACAGTGGCAGGGAGAGCAAGAGGAAGGGGGAGGGGGAGAGCGCATGGGCGTGACACAGTCACTGTGAATGTTAGAAACGAGGAGGACTGGGCAGATGGCAGTGAGTTTGAACCAACTCAAGTTGACTTCAGTGAACATGTAGGTGTGAGTGCTGAAGTCAACACTGAAAACTTCACCGCTATGATTTTGTGAATTTGTTCATCACAAATGAGATTCTGGGGCTGCTTAGAAACCAACAGGTACGCTACACAGTACATGGCTGATAAATGTAGAATATCTGGCAGCAAAACCAAAAGCCAGGGCCAGTAATTGGAAAGAAAAAAATATTCAGGAAATACACGTGTTCCTGGGATTGCTGTTTCTGATTGGGCCTTGACCAGCAGCCAAAACTGCACAGTGTACTGATCAACCAACAGGCTGTTCTACACCCCCATCTTCAGCCAGACCATGCCGCAGGACTGCTTTCTTCTGCTGTTGAAGTACCTTCACTTCAGTGACAACAGCAAGATGCCAGCAGCAGGGGATGCTCTCTATGACAGGTGGAATCATAGCTAATAACTACATAAGCAAGTAGATGCACTTACGTGCATGCAAACAAACAAAATAGATAAATAAATCAATGATATTTCAAATGAATGAATAAACTGATAAATAATTGATAAACTATGACACCTGTTTTCACTTCAGTTCTATTACTCATAGTTTACCTGCTGTATTACAGTACTGCATTGATTATGATGTTTTTTTCCTGCTTTCATTTTATTCATAATTTCATTAACTATCTTTAGTAAAAATGCATAGATTTCAAAATGTCAGTTCTGTTTCAAATTTCTGCTGCAGGCTGTACAAGATCAGGCCACTGCTAGACAAGCTGCAGGTACAGTTTGAAAAAATCTGCAAGCCGCAGCAACAAATTTCAGTAGACGAAAGCCTCCTACTGTGGAAAGGCCGTCTTGGATTCAAGCAATATATGCCACTCAAGAGGGCCAGGTTTGGCATCAAGATGTTCTTGATGTGTGACCGGACGGCTACACCTACCGCTTCAGGTGTGTGTGTGTGTGTGTGTGTGTGTGTGTGTGTTGTGTGTGTGTGTGGTGTGGCATGTGTGGTGTGTGTGTGTGTGTGTGTGTGTGTGGTGTGTGTGTTTGGAGTGTGTGCATTCTGCATCCATGTGTTCCCTGTGTGTGTGTGTGATGTGCATTTTGCATGCATGTGGATGTGTGTGTGTTTGTGAGTGTGTGTGTGGTGTGTGCATTCTGCATCCATGTGTGTGCCTGTGTGTGTGTGTGTTGTGTGTGTGTGTGTGTGTGAGTAGAGTCAGGGACTCTGAGTATTATCTGAGTGGTTGTCTACTTTATCTGTGTTGTCAGGGTCTACCAAGGCAAGAAGATCCCATCACAAGTGTCCACAACGATTTGCCCGCTGACACCCGACTCTGACCATGACCGTGGTGTGGCTGATGGGGGACCTGCTGGATAAGGGCTACATTGTGTATGCCGACAACTTCTACAGCTCGGTCAACCTGAACCGCTACCTGCTGGCCCACAACACTCTGCACTGTGGCACTGTAGAGAAACAGCTGGGTGCCACAGTGTGTGCAGAATCTGGAGGTGCCAGCCCGCAACTTCAGCAGCCTCTGTAAAGATGGCACCCACATATTCAAATTTATGGACAGCAAGGAGTTTTCATTGTGTCCAGTCTGCACACTGACAACTTCCGACGGAGGAGAAGAGGCCGCACACAAGCTGAGTTCTGACAGCCCATGTCATCGGTTGACTACAATTTACTACATGGGTGGCGTGGACATCCAGGACCAACTCATTGAGCCCTACGACATCACCCGCAAGTGCCAGAAGTGGACCAAGAAATTGGGTTTCCACTTTCTGCAGGTGGCCACACTGAATGAAACACATTGTGGCCAAGGAGAGGGGCTACAAAAAGGATTACCTGGATTTCCTCCAGGAATTCGTTGCTGCCTCTATCCAACGCCCGGTGGATCCTGCCACACCAGTAGCACGTACTCCACCAGGGAGTGTTGGTGATGCACAGCGAGTTGGAGCAGCCCATTTCCCTATGCCCATCCCTCCAACAGAGACGAAAGAGAAGCCCTACCGCAAGTGCAGAGTGTGTGCTGCACGGGGCGTGCTCTCCGACTGCCGGTACATGTGCACTGTCTGCCCATCCAAGCCTGCACTCTGCATTGACAATGGCTGCTTTGAGCTCTACCACACATTGTCAACTATACAGCCTGAGCAGCCTCACATAAACATCACTCACACACACAACACACACACACACACACACACACACACACACACTACATGTATGCAGAAATCTTTGGTGCCGTGCTTCTCCAATGAATTGTGTGCTGAAAAAAACAATCTGTGGTGGAAAAAAAAAAAAAGAAATCTGTGGTGTTTGTGCTTCTCTGGATGAAATCTGTGTAGTGTAGTGGTTCAAGTGTTTCTTGGAATGCATCAGTGCATTGTGTGCTTTCATGTGGATCACGTTGCTGTGTTTGGGCAGATTTTTTACCATCTTATCACCGGTCAGTTATTTGATTTATTTTATATTCATTTCCTGACTTTTTTGTTTCTTTCTGTCATTCATTTTGTTAATTATAATATGATTTTTACCGTTATTTTTACTAACATCTCAATTTCTGTTTGCCTCATTCTTGTTGTCATACTTTCTGGTATTCAAATTTATACAGTCAAACAGCAAATTTAATTTCCTTTCAAAAAAATATATACTTTGTTAGGTGTTGGCTCAGTAGTGACAGAGATATGGGCTAAAAAGTAAACACACTGTAGTTTTCGCTCGGCCACAGCAATCCAGCCCAGCACTGGGCAATTCACTTCCTGCCAGTAGGCTCAGCAGTCAAGGGTTAATTTGATACCAGATATTTCCTGAAAAGAAGTTAATATTTCCAGTGATCTGGTCATATCATTACAATCTCCGAGGAACAACGTGGTGCCATCTGCCATTTGCTTTATTTTTAAATAATAGTTTTCAGTTTGAGAATGTGTAGGCATCTTAATTCTTATTTACTGTACTGCTTCTAATTTTGATAGCCAACAATTTAATGGCGAAAATGAAAACTAGTGGAGAAAATGAACAACCCTGTCATATGCCACAATTCAGACTAAAGGGCTGAGAAAGCCAGCCACCATGATTTATAGATGCAAAATTACTGTCCATCAGTATTGATATCCATTTCTTAACATCAGAACCAAAGCCATACATATCAAAGGTATTCAGTAGAAAAGCTTTAGTTATCGAATCAAACGCTTTGGAAAAATGAACGGCCAACAAGTATCCTGCTTGATTAGTTTTATTTAGGTAGTTAATTGTGTCATCAGTTGATCTTCGCGATCGATTGATTATCGCGATGTTTCTGCCTTTAATCAGTATCCAACCTGATCTTCTTAACTAATTAATTAATGACTCGGCTAAGTTGAAGGGCTAAAACATTAGCAATAATTTAAAGTCACAGTTAGTAAGAGTAGTAGGTCTCCAATTATTCAGATTATCTCTCTGTAATTCTTTTGCTTTATGTATCAAGTTAGTAATACCATACCTTTGTGAATACGACAGCTCACCTTTATGAAAGGCCTCATAGAACACTGCCAATTTTTTTTTTTTTTTAATGTGAAAAATTCTATGGTCAGTCCATCGCTGCTAGGGGCAGAGCCATTGTTCATGTGTTTTACAGCATTGGTCGTTTCTTTCAGTGTAATCATTCCCTCACAAGATGCAGCTTCCTCTTCATTGAGTCATGGGACATTTTTCGTTTTGTAATTTAAATAAATTTGCTTTCTCCCTGACATCATGTGCAACTGTGGTCTGATTATGTATTGCTCTGAAGAATACCTGTTCTTCAGTATTCCCTTCTGGCCTGTTATTATTTCAACCGATTGTTTACATAATTTTGTTATAATCTTATTCTTGCCTCTTGCGTTTTTCTACATTGTCAAAATATTTAGTATTGCACTCAGCATCTTCAGTCCACTTGGTCCTTGCTGGAATCTGAGCACCTTTCACTTTCCCAGCCTGCAGTCATTCTAGCTGCTGTTTCAAAATGAAGCATTTGCTTTGTGTAGCATTGTTCTCAGGGTCGAGAGTAAATTCCTCTTCTTTTTCGAATAACTGCAACTCTAAGCTCTCAACGTTCTTTATTTCCGTTTTTACAGACTATTGTTTTCCCATACTCTGTAAAAAAAAAAAAAATGTTACGTATCATCTAAGAGGTTGCCTAATAGTTCATTTATTTGATTAACACAAACTTGGTCTTTTAGAAAACTTTTTTAAATCTCCAGTGGCCGGGGCCTCTTACAAAATTACAAACGTTCAGCTCTGTTACCAGTGCCTTATGATCAGAGTGGGCAATGGTTAGCAGTTCACATGAAACACATGAGTTAGGATTTCCTCTGAAACAAAACAATAGTCTAATCGGTGAGCAACAAATGGATTGGTTCTACTCCATGAAAATTCTTTCTCATCATTATGAAATGTTCTCCACACGTCAGAAAGTGTTAAGTTCTTGATTATATATTAAATCTTTCATTCCCTGCGAAAAACTCTGGTTTCAGATATCCTACCTTTCCTTCTGCACACGTGAAACCACACAAAATCCTTACTTTTCTCCCACCGAAATGGTTCTCAGTAAGCGCTTTGAACTTCGCGCTGCAGTCGCGTCATCGGTAACAACGTCACGACCGGGTCGCTCGCGCGGCAGTGTTTATGAATAGAATGGATGCCAGACGGCCCCTACAGAGTGGGAAAGTGGTCGCCGCTCTATTCTGGCCGTTTGCTACAGCACATGTGGCAGTTCTCACTTTACACTTCTTTGTTTTTCTCTATAAATCCAGGAACGAAGGGAATACTCGTATTATAAGAATCTAGGAACAAGAGGAAGTAATGGTTCGTAGAAAAGTAGGAATGAAAGAGTTAAATCGTTTCACTTCTGCCTCGCTGTGGAATAAACCGGATATGATATCCATTTTATTGTTCACAACAGTCGAAATCACCAAAAACCATTAAGTTTTGCTCACCGAATATGTTAAAGCACTTCTTGCAATTTCATAAAAAAAACATAAACTTGTCCTTTGTATTGTTGGGGGCATAAACATTTGCCAGTTTGAATCTTTAATGGTCATTTTCTACTGATACTATTAACATTCTTTCAACCACTAACTCCAAGTGTACTTTCCCCTGAAAATGTTTAGAAATTAAAATGATTTCTCCTTGACTCCTGTTTGTCCCTGCATTATAAAAGATTTTGCCACCCCACTGTTTCTCCCACATTGATACATCATTATGAGCTTCCTGTAAACAAAAAAATCAAACTTATGCCTTTTCAGATAATGAAATACTGTTTCTTTTCATTTTGTTTTTTAAACCTATAACATTTAAAGAGCATATATGCTATATATGTGTAACATATCCATAGGATAATAGATTATGGGTTCATCTGTGCACAATATATGCGATATTTTCACAGTCCAAATCACTGTCCATTGAGGAGGTCCAGGTCTCAGTAAGAGGGCAGTCCGATGACGTAAGGTCTACAAACCACCTGTGTCACCAACCTCAGGGGAGTATACCTGAGGACTGTGACGGTTGGACCGTGCACTATCCTGTTTTTGTTGCTTACCCTTCCCTCTGCCTTGGGGCTGGAGCCTTCCCTTGAGCGACAGCGTTTGGTTGGGGTTTAAGACCTGTGATGAGGAGCCTGTTGGATTTTTATTTTAGGGATGAGCTGAGCATGGACTGGCATTCTCCTGGCCTACCTCTGAGTGGTCGGTCCCGTCCACAGCTCAGGCTGTCGCTGGTCTGCTCCGGCTCAGTCTCAGATGGCTGCTGTCCCTCAGCATTCATGTTCTCCCCGTCTGGTGCTGCAGTCTCTTTAACAGGAAAAACTCACAAGCAGTATCTCCCCGCTTGTGACCTGATCGCTTGACAGGCGCAGCACACAATGTCCTTTTGACACCCTGATGTGTGGTGTCCCTGTTCAAGACAATTTGAACAAGTGATGGGGTTTCTTAACATCTTTGGCTGTTCTTTATGAAAAAGTTCAGCCATGAACAAGCTTACCATGAGGATTTTTTTCAAGCGGAACATCAGGGACAGTTATGTAGACAAATCTACGCCCTGTTAAGAATCTTGCCAGCTTATGATCAGCGTAGTTGGCTCTCTCAGCTTTGATGGAAGAACAAAGTTCACAGCCTACTTGCACAAAGGAGTGCTCTGTTTCAGCATCAGCAACAGATACTGGGACATTATCTATCCACACTTTCGTCAAGGGTTTTTCCTCCCGGAGCTACCCTTTAAAATGAATGGGTGTTGTTGGAGAGTTGTAGAACAGCTCCTCTAACTGCCATACCTTTTACAAGCAGCTGGTTCCTTGCCTTCGTTGTTGCGGGGTAGATTCTCCAGGGGCGTTGATCTGCTGGGTTCCAACCAACGACCCCTGACGGCTGCTCTCTCTCTCCTGCCAAACACATTCCAGAACTGTCGGGCGATTGACAGATGAATCGGGAATGTCTTTTGTTTTTATGAAGATGAGGTTCACGCCAGTCTCCACACTGGTAGCCATGATACAGAGCAAGCAAGCAATTCAATTCAATGAAATAGAAAATGTCAAAAAGATTTCTGAATGGTACAGCAACAAAGTCGCTGAATAGATTCGGCCGGTGCAGTGTGAAAAAAACCGGCAAAGTCAGAAAAATGCCTTGCGCTGCGTGTTAACTCGTACTGCGTGTGAAGAGGCTCAGTCAAACGTGTCCGCATGGCACGGCGCATCGTTGAATCCTTTGAACTCAGACTTTGAGGAGCTGCAGCTTTTGTGTAGTATACTTAAACCTCAGGTAGTAGCTCTTCAGCAAACAAAAGTTCAAAGCCAGAAAACCTTCAGTCTTTCTGGCTTCAATATTCTTTTGAAACCTGTGCAACCTTCCATGTTGGGACTAACAGGTGGCATTGCCCTTCTTATCCACAGGCTTTAATGTTCAGCCCTGTTGCTCTTATTACCCCTCTTCAGGCAGTAGCTATGAGAGTCACTCTCCATGAATACCTTTACAGTTTGCTCGCTGTAGATCTACGACCTGTCTTGGTTTGTCATAGGACCATGTCAGTCTGTTTGAAGAACTTCCTCGCCCTTGTTTGCTATTAGGTGACTTTAATGGCCATAATCTTTTGGGGTAGTGTGAACTTTATCCAGAAGTCTGCTTCTTGTATGTCTTTTCAGAGTTGGACTTGTGGTGTGAATGATGGGCCTCCCAACTTTCCTCCATTCTGTCACAGGTGCTCTTTCATGTTTAGATTTGTCAATATGTGACCCCTCGCTGGTCCTGGCTAAGAGTGGTTTGTCCATGACGATCTGCATGGAAGTGACCATTTTCCCTGTTGTATTGAAATCCATAACAGCTGAAAACACCTCTGTTCCACAACACCTTGGTTATGAGAAGGCTAATAGGAATCTTTTTGCTGCAAATATTTCAAAGGAACTCCAGGAAACTGACATTCTTCAAAATCAAAACCCAGCAGAATCTCTACTAATATTTTAAGTCTGCAAAAACCTTTATTCCGATGTCTTGCAATAAACTCCAACTGCCTAAAACACCTTGGTTCAAATCTGACTGCCAACAAATCCCAATAGTACGCAAATGGGCTCATTGTCAGTTAGTCCAAAGACCTTCAGCTCCCAATGCTCAAGCCCATCAAAAGCTCTGAGCCAAAACAAGACACACTTTTAAAGTCAGTAAACATCAGTCTTGGAGGAACTTCTGCTGCAGGCTGACATCTAAAATATTCATGAAAAAGTCTGGAACATCATCCAGAAAATCAAAGGGAAGAACACCAACCAGTCAGTTCATCACCTGAAACTTGCCGATGCTTTGATATACTGACAAGCTGTTGCCAATCTGCTGGCTTCCACCATTCAACAGAAATCAGCGTCCTCAAGTAAATCTGCTGTTTTTCACAAAAAAAAAAAACAAAACAACACAAACAAATTACAGAAAAATCTTCATACAGCTTCACTTCAGACAACTCGAAGTGTACAATCTACCTCTTTCAATTGATGAACTGAAATCAGATCTGCAAACCTACAACGATTCTGCTCCTGGCCTGGATGATGTTCATTATCAGCTTTTGAAACATCTCCCAGAGAGCTGTGTCCAGACCCTTCTAATAGTAAAAGTGTACAACCATATCTGTACAACAGGGTGTTTCCACCCCCTGGCAAAAAGCCCTGATCATTCTGATTCCCAAACCTGGAAAAGACCTTACCAACCCTTCAAACTACGTCCAGTAGTTCTGATCAGCTGCCTCTGCAAGGTAATGGAAAAGACGGTCAACTCCCTCTGATGTGAAGCTGGAAACCCCAAACACTGGCTTATGTTGAAGACCTGGCAAGAGGAATAGAACTCGAAGATGGGTAACAAACTATTTAAAATCCATCCAAACCTGAAAGAGTTTTTACCATGTTCCCGGGGCGGCTTTAAAGAAGAAACACTTTTATGCCATTTGGTAGAAAGAAACTCGTGGAGAGCGAGGCAGCAGAGAGTTCTCAGAAGAGAAGCCCCTTCAAGCAAGTGTTTCGGCCCTTATCTCCTGACACTCTAGGGGGTTGGCCACACCGGTTCATGACTCCGATGTCCCTGCTGCCCCCTGACCACTGGGACACCTGATATTTGTAGGAAAGTTAAGCCTTATGAAGTTCACTTTTGTTCCTCCTTGACCAGATCTAGCTGAACACCTCTCTGCCGCTTCTGCCATTGCTTTCAGGGCTCTGGGCTCATTTGCATACAGGCCACTCCTTTTACACCCATTCTTATCTTTTAAAAAGTGAAGAAGCTCCATGGTGCATTCCATGTCATGTACCACTCACAGTGAAACATATTCTTTTAGAAAGTTTGGGATTTGCATGATGTGAGACATAAACATTAAGTTATTAACAGCAACTCCATGAAAACCTTGTTCAGAGATGTCCCACTTGATGTGATCGTTGAACTTCTGAAAGAGATGAACATTTTTCATCTGATTTAAGAAATTTACTGAAGAAAGATTTTAAAGAAGGTTCTGGTATGTTTTTAGAAGATGTATTTTAAAGGGTTGTGTGAATTAAAAAGAAAAGAAATTGTTGATGACTTGTGAGTTGAGACTGGACAGAGGGGGAATTGGAGAATAGGGAAGGAAGAAGTGGAGGGGAGTAGAGATGAGAAGGTGCAAGTATGTGAATTTGTGTGACCAGGGATGTGTGTGTGTGTGTGTGTGTGTGTGTTGTGTGTGTGTGTGTGTGTGTGTGTGTGTTACTGTGCGTTATGTCTTATGTTTCAGATAAAATGGCTGACGCAATCAAAGGTGTTCAGTGTTAACAACACAGCTTGGAAGGACAGAGTGGGGGGAAGAGGGCTGGAGAAGGAGGGAGAGTGGAGGGGTGGGGAGGGAGCCACAGGGATGGGGGGGGGGAGGGGAGGGGAGGGGGGAGGAAGGGTGGAGAAGGTGTGTATGGGTGTGTGAGTATGTTATTTGCAAGGGCAACAGTGTTTGGGGCATATACTATCTGTTTTTCCTGTGCAGATGTCTCAAGATGCTGAAGAAGACATTGGACCATTTGGATGGCCGGAAAGGAGGTGAGATGTGTATCTGTGTGTGTCTTATGTGTATGTCATTTACAGGGATGAAATTATTGTTGGAAGTTTATGCTGACTTAATTTTGTTCTCTAGTTAGAAGGTGTCTCGGATAACTACAGACATTGGACAGAGAGGAGAGCCAAATACGAGATGAGTGTGTGTCTGTTGTGTGTTGTGAGTTGGGAGAATGTGTGAGGTGTGTGTGTGGTGTGTGTGGGGGGGGGGGCGGGGGGGCAGGGAGGGAGTAGACAGGGGGAGGATGGGAAGAAGGGAGGGGAGAGGATGTTGAGAATGGGATTGTGGTTGTGAACCAGTGTGTGATAGTCACAGGGGCAACATTTGTTGAGGGCCCATACTTTAACTCATTATTTTGTCTGTGCAGGTGTCTCAAGACTGCTGAAGACACTGAACCATTTGGAGGGACAGAGACGTGGCGAGGTGTGTTTCTGTGTGTGTGTATGTGTGTGTGTTTGTGCATAGGGATAATATTATTGTTGGATGTCTCTTAGTTGTGTTTTGTATGCAGGCATCTCAAACTGACTGACTACACAGGGACAGGAGAGGTGCATGTATGTGTGCGAGTGAGTGTTATTGACAGAGGCAGTATTGTTTGGGGCATGCATATTAACTCATCATGTGTGATTCAGTGATTCCTGAATTTGGAATGAATACATTCTGCTAATGAAGAGGTCTCTTACCGCTCAGAAAACCACACTGAAGAGCCTGGTAGGTGTTGAACAGTTCTGCTTGTAATAACTGACTGATACTTGTGTGGGAGAGTTAGTGTTCAAGGTGTAATGTACTGCATGTAAAATTCAGGCAGTCATCAGTAGTTCCTAAATCACAGCAGTATATGCTGAATCATTGCAGGTGAGGAAGACTACCCCAGGTTGGGGGCAAGCCGAACGGAGGGTTTTCCAGGACATCAGGTGTGACAGTCATTGTTAGACTTGGATCTTCTGCTGGTAAGTAGCACGGTCCCTTTGTGTGTGTGTGTGTACACAGTTTTGCATTTGTTTCAGGTAGCAGTTGAATTCAAATTTCAAAACTGCGTTTGCAGAGTGGACATCCAGGCAGGCCAAGATGTTGCGGTACAAAGCTGATGAGGAGAGCAGGATGTGGTGTGTCTCACAGCAAAATAGTTGTTATTTTTTAATAGAGTATTTAGGCTAGGCCAGTCTAGTCCAGTCTGGCTTTGAGGTCATATTTCTCACTTGTCATTACATGAAAGAAATGACCAACCTTACTGAGATAATGACCTTGTTTGTGTTGAGGGTACATTTCAGAATGCTTTTGATGGTAAAGCATCGATAATAGAGTCAGTTCCACATTGTTTCAATGGTGGAACTCCATCATGCTTTATTGCAGACTCTGTGAAAACACTGTTCAGAGATATTTCACTTGATCTGATTTTCATTTCCTGAAAGAGATTTGCGCTTTCATTGAAGATTCTATGTAAGAAAAGAGTGAAAGTATTTCAGCATGGTTAAGGAAATCTGTTTTATTAAGTTACATGTGTGTTTGTGTTGGCTTTGTTTTAACAGCTTTGCTGAGCTTTGACAAGATATTAGCCCTAATATGGGCCCTCGCAGTCAGCTTAGCTGTAAGCAACATGATACTCCATCAAACCAGATGAAAAGGTGGAACAGTTAAGGCAACAGATGTTGGTGAGTATCTCCTAGTGTGTATGTGTGTGAATGTGTAGTAAATACCTTGCAGTGTGCAGTGTTTTTGTGTTCAAGAACATCTCTGTTAATTATTTATTTGTGTGTGTGTGTTTTGTTTTTTTTATTAATGTGTAGGGAATTGACTGAGGAGGTGACAGCCCTGATATGGTCCCTTGCAGTCCTGTGTGTTGTTAAAGCACTATAGTGTAGCCAGTTCTTCACTTGACAGAAGTTGTGAATGACTTTGAAAATAATTGTGTGTGTTGATTATGTCATGAATGTTTTTGTCATTCACTGCATTGAGTAATGTGATAGTCTTATGAATTGTTTCTGGCTGATGCATGTAAAAGTGTCGTTGATTCTGTTGCAGGTTGGCATGTGTTTTTATTGTTAGCTTTGACATAGAAGCTTTTAGCCTGCATGCATGTTTCCCCCCCAAGTTCTTTTTTTGAAAGAAACTAATATTACTAACAGTATTGAAACATGGGGATGTACACAAAGATTTTCAGTTCATTCTGAGTTATACACTGTATATTTTTGTACGAATGAAACTGTGTATGTTGAAGCTTTGTGTTTAATGTGTATTGTATTTATCATTATCATATGATTATTCAGAGGATGGCATGTGAGACTTCTGACCTAAAAATACAGTCTGGATTTTCTTACTGTAGGTGTGGTCCTAATAGAATTATTTGAAGATAGTTCTGCTTGATGTTAGCTGTTTAAAACAAAATGATAATGTTTCTCTCTTTTTTTTTTCAGTGAAGCTGCTGATCTGCGTATGGATGATTTTTAACGCAAAAGCAAACCTTGTCAGGGCAGGAACTTCTGAAAGCTGTTTTCAGTTTTACAAGAAGGTGCGTATGTGCATGCGTGGTGCATGCTTGTGTGCGTGCATGTGAGTGTGTGTGTGTGTGTGCAGAAAACTTTTAAACTTTGATAAAAGGTTTTGATGACATCATGTGTATTGATTGTGTCATGAATTGTTTACATTTATTGCAGGCATTCTGTTACAGGTTGGCATGCTGTTTGTAATGAGCACTGTCACCAACGCTGTTTCTTAATATATGCATGCCTTCACCCAACTTTATTGGTCACAAAATGTTCGTTTTACATACAGCAATATTGAAATTGTTTGGTGTAAAGATATTTCATTAACAAACACTGAGCTGTACTCAAAGAATATTATGGACAATTTTTTTTGTGTATGCCCTAAGTTTTGTGTTTGATGTGCTCTGTTTATCATTTATTATAAATTGCTCAAGGATGGGTTGTTAGAGTTCTGACCTAAAGACACAGGTTGGACGAAGATACAAGTTGGAATTTTCTTACTTTTTTTCAAAAGAGCTTGCTTGATTTTAGCTATTTTAAGTGAAAGGTTATTCTTTTCTTCTTCTTGTTTTACAGTGATGATGAGAATCTGCCCACGATTGATTAATGCAGCACCAAACCTCATCCAAGCAACATTTTGTTAAAGCTGGATGCAATTTAACGAAGAATGGGCACCTCTTCTTTTTACTGCCTTGTGTTTAGGGGTAAGGAGTGTGTGTGTGTGTGTGTGTGTGTGTGTGTGTGAAAGAGCAGAAGATGTTTAAAGTTTTTCAGAAGATGACATGCAGATCATGTGTTTTGTCATAGTACTGTAGTGTGAAAGTTCTTCATTTAGACAGGAGCTGTTAATGACTTTGGTAGCAGATATTTGCGTTGATTATCTCATGAATTGTTTTCATAATTCACTGCATTGTGTAAAGTGATAGTCACATGAATTGTTTTTAGTCACTGCATAAAGAAGTGTCATTCATTTCTGTTTCAGAGTGGCATGCATTTTCACTGTAAGCTCTGAAAATGACACTTCTGCTCTGTATGCATAGGTTTTCACCC
The DNA here is from genome assembly GCA_030674185.1 of Monoplex corrugatus. NCBI lineage: Eukaryota > Metazoa > Mollusca > Gastropoda > Littorinimorpha > Ranellidae > Monoplex > Monoplex corrugatus. Next base: position 29,493 of record JAPXFY010000492.1, on the reverse strand, counting down.
ATTTTGTACTTCCGCTCTGTGTGTATGTTTTTTCCCGTTTTGTACTTCACTGTGTGTATGTGTTTTTCCGTTTTGTTCTTCCACTTCTGTGTGTATGTGTTTTTCCCTTTTGTACTTCCACTCTGTGTGTATGTGTTTTTTTCCCGTTTTTGCACTTCCACTCTGTGTGTTTTGTGTTTTTCCACAGTTTTTTTGTTCTGCTCTGTATGCATGTGTTCCCCCAGTTGTGTTATTTACAGCATGTTTGTTTCGCTGACAGGATCTAAACACTGCGATGTACATCATGATTTTGTGTTTGTTAGGAGTATATGGATTAGTTGTTCTGTATACATGAAACTGTGCCTGTCCTTGGTTTTGTGTTAATGCATTGTATTATCATTTTTATAGGATTACTCAAGAGATGGGTTGTGAGACTTCTGATCTAAGGGCAGAGTGTGGATTTTCTTTAGATGGTCCCTTGCGGTCATGTATGTTGTTAAAGCAACATAGTGTAGCCAGTTCACTTGACAGAAGCTGTGAATGGTTTGAAAATAATTGTGTGTGTTGATTATGTCTGATGTTTATACTGCATTGTAATTTGTCTGAATTCTGCTGATGCATTAGGCTGATTACATGTGATAGTCTTATGAATTGTTTCTGGCTGATGCATGTAAAAGTGTCCTTGATTCTGTTGATAGTCTTATGAATTGTTTCTGGCTGATGCATGTAAAAGTGCCTGATTCTGTTGATAGTTTGAATTTTTGGTGATGATGTAAAGTGTTGTTATTCTGTTGCAGGTTGGCATGTGTTTTTATTGTTAGCTTTGACATAGACGTTTTCAGCCTGCTTGCATGTTTTTCCCCCTAGTTCTTTTTTGTTGTTGTTAAAGATACTAATATTACTAACAGTATTGAAACAGGGGTGTACACAGAGATTTTCTGTTCATTCTGAGTTATACACTGTATATTTTTGTACGAATGAAACTGTGATGTCGAAGCTTTGTGTTTAATGTGTATTGTATTTATCATTATCATATAATTATTCAGAGGATGGCATGTCGGACTTCTGACCTAAAAATACAGTCTGGATTTTCTTACTGTAGGTGTGGTCCTAATAGAATTATTTGAAGATAGCTCTGCTTGATGTTAGCTGTTTAAAACAAAATGATAATGTTTTCTTTTTTTTTTTTTTTTTTCAGTGAAGCTGCTGATCCACGTGTGGATGATTTTTAACGCAAAAGTAGACCTTTTCTGGGCAGGAACTTCTGAAAGCTGTTTTCAGTTTTACAAGAAGGTAGGGTGTGTGTGTGTGTGTGCGTGCGTTTGTGTGTGTGTGTGTGTGTGCGTGTGTGTGTGTGTGTGTGTGTGTGTGGTGTGTGTGTGTGTGCAGAAAACTTTCAAACTTTGATAAAAGCTTTGGATGACATATGTATTGATTGTGTCATGAATTGTTCACATTCACTGCAGGCATTCTGTTTCAGGTTGGCATGCGTGTTTGTAATGAGCACTGACACCAACACTATTTCTTAATATATGCATGCCTTTCCCAACTTTATTATTCACAAAATGTTCGTTTTACATACTGCAATATTGAAATTGTTTGGTGTAAAGATATTTCATGAATAAACACTGAGCTGTACTCAAAGAATATATGTACACTTTTTTTGTGCATGCCCTAAGTGTTGTGTTTGAAGTGCTCTGTATTATCATTTATTATACAATTGTCAAGGAATGGTTGTTAGAGTTCTGACCCAAAGATACAGGTTAGACAAAGATACAGGTTGGAATATTCTTTCTTTTTTTTTTAAAACTCGCTTGATGTTAGCTGTGTTAAGTGAAAGGTAATTTTTTTTTCTTTTTTGTTTGTTTTACAGTGATGATGAGAATCTGCCCACAACTGATAATGCAGCACCAAACCTCATCCAAGCAACATTTTGTGAAAGCTGGATCCAGTTTAACGAAGAATGGGCATCTCTTCTTTTCACTGTCTTGTGTTTAGGGGTAAGGAGTGTGTGTGTGTGTGTGTGTGTGTGGTGAAAGAGCAGAAGATGTTTAAAGTTTTTCAGAAGAGACATGCGGATCATGTGTTTTGTCATAGTACTGTAGTGTAGAAAGTTCTTCATTTAGACAGAAGCTGTTAATGACTTTGGTAGCAGTTGTTTGTGTTGATTATCTCATGAATTGTTTTCATAATTCCTGCATGTGTAAAGTGAAAGTCACATGAATTGTTTTTAGTCACTGCATAAAGAAGTGTCATTCATTCTGTTTCAGAGTGGCATGCATTTTCACTGTAAGCTCTGAAAATGACACTTCTGCTCTGTATGGATGGGTTTTCACCCATTTTGTACTTCCACTCTGTTGATGTGTTTTTCCTGTTATTTGTACTTCACTCTGTGTGTGTATGTGTTTTTCCTGTTATTTGTACTTCAACTCTGTGTGTGTATGTGTTTTTCCCTGTTATTTGTACTTCAACTCTGTGTGTGTATGTGTTTTTCCTGTTTTTGTACTTCAGCTCTGTTGTGATGTTTTTCTTTCCACAGTTTTGTTACTTCCTGCTCTGTATGCATGTGTTTTCCACCAGTTTTGTTCATCTGCTCTGTATGCATGTGTTTCGTTTCTACAGTGTTTACGTTTCATCTGCTCTGTATGTCATGATGTTTTTGTTTTTCACAGTTTTGTTCTTCTGCTCTGTATGCATGTGTTCCCCCAGTTGTGTTGTTTACAGCATGTTTGTTTCACTGACAGGATGGAAACACTGGGATGTACATCATGATTTTGTGTTTGTTAGGAGTATATGGAGTACTTGTTCTATATACATGAAACTGTGCCTGTCCTTGGTTTTGTGTTAATGCATTGCATTCATCATTTTTATAGGATTACTCAAGAGATGGCTTGTGAGACTTCTGATCTAAGGTAGAGTGTGGATTTTCTGTAGATGTGGTCCAGATGTATTTATTTTGAAAAGAACTCTGGTGTTAGCAATTCAAAACAACAGGGTAATCTTTTTGTTCTTCCACAGTGAAACTGCTGATCTGCCTGAGAAGGATGTTTAATGCAGCAGCAGACCTTGTCTGGGCAGCACCACCTGGAAAGCTGTATTTTACATCAGAGCTTTCTTCCTCCTACTATTTTGTGAGTAGGTGTGTCCATCTCTGTGTTTGCATGAGAGAGCAGAAAATGTTTAAAGCTTGATGGAAGCGTTGGATGATGCTAAGATCATGGGTGTTGTCATAGCACTGTAGTGTAGTCAGTTCTTCCTTTAACAGCAGCTGTCGATGACATTCTGAACTCTATCTATAGATTCACATTTTAGGTGGAACTAGTCTTCCCTGTGTATGTGCAATGTTTGTGGTTGCACAACAATTGCTTATGTTTATCAACTTGCTTTTGTAGCATGTTTATCCTTTCCTTTTTTGTTTTTTAAGAATTTATGTCGTAGATCTTTGAGCTAGTCTCATAATCAGCATTTTTAATAGATGAATTCAATTTGAATATCTGAAGCTAGTTTTAGAAAGCAAAAACAGGTGAGGCAGCACATTGTGATCAGTGTATAATGCTGCCGCCCATCAGGGAGCTGTAGGTCAATGAAAGGTTATCATTGTGTGTTGAGTATGTCATTGTCTTTCAGTTGCATCCAGTTGTATGATAGTTTTGTTTCTTTTTCCCGCATACCCAGACTGATACTCCTGCGGACACTCCCTATACAGGCAGGCAAGGATAAATCCCATCTACCCAACAAAGGGAGTGGAGTTTTGTGTGTATGACCGTTTTTATCCCACCATTAAGGCAGCCATACTCCAGCTTCAGGGAAGGTGCATGCTATGTGTAATGTGTCATCTATACCAACGGCCAAACTAGCTTTCTCTTCTGAAAGTTGGTGATGTGATTTTACGTGTGTGCAAGATGTTATGCGTGCGTTCACGCACATGGAACCTTGGTTTATAGTCTCATTTGAGGGACTGTATGGGAAATGGAGTCATAAATAATGTTAACTCCGAGGGAAAAAATCCCCCTGTACTGAAACGGTCCGGCGGATATTCAAACCCACAATACCAAGCGCTCTACATCCGCAATACCAAGATTATTAGTCCGGCGCTCTACCATTCCAGCCCCTGTTTGATAGTTAAATGAATTGTTTTCAGTCATGGCATAGAGGAGTGCCATTCATTCTCTAACAGGCTGGCATGGAAATTTATAGTAAAACACCGACAGTTTCACTTTTTGTTTCCTCCAATTTTTCTTATTTACAAAATTTTACTAACAACAGTATTGAAATTATTTAGATTTTGAAGTATTTCAGGAACAGACAGTGGTATGCACATTACCATTTTATGTTTTAAACGGAATGTATGTGATATATTCATCTGAAATTGTGCTTTGTCCTAGGTCTAATTGATGCACTCTGTACTCTGTGTATGTGATAGATCAAGGTATGGCTTTGACACTTTTGACCTAAAGATGCAGTGTGGATTTTCTTACTCTAAATGAGGCCCAAATGTAATAATTTGCAAAGAGCTGTCAGCTATTTCAGACACTAGGGTAACCTTTTTCTTGTTCTTGGTGTGCAGTGATACTGCTGATGTGGATGCTGCAGCTGACCTCATCTGGGCAGTGTCCTGAAAGCTGGATCCAGTCTTACACACACATTCTGATTATGGAAATTCGTACAGTGTACTTGTCATTATCATTCTGTGGCTGATGGAAACTGAAACTCCTGTTTATTGTTGGCTGCATACATGACAGAAAGCAACTGATGTGTGTAGGCAATTGTAGTGAGAAAACATTCTTTGTTGAGTGATTGATCCAAAGACTCATTTGCTGATTTTATTGTCAAATTTTGTGATATTCTGTTCAAAATGGACAATAGCTCACAGCAGATGCACCATGAATGGAAAGTAAAAGATGAGCGCTCTTTTTGAGTCCATTTGTCCGCATGCTATGAAGTCATAATGATCATCACACTCAGATTTTTTTTTAATTTTGTTTTTGCTTGCATGATTTATACATGCATCATCCTGATACAGAACCTCAGTACATGTTCAAAATATGTTCTTCTGAAAGTGATTGATTTTCTTCTTTCCAAACAGTTATAAAAATCACGTCGACAGTGATCACAAATGTAGGTTGTAAAGTAAATTAGAAAAAAAGGTAAACCCATATGCTGGCAGGGATTCATGGTGCTACCAGTGACAAGCGAAGAAAGGAAAGAGCGGTAGCTGCCATATGTAGGCATTGTGCTTCATGATATAATATCTATATAGAGGTTTTTCATTCTGTAAGATTTCAAGCAAACTTCATAAACTTGAAACATCAGGCGGTTTGCATTGTGCTGATGTAAATATCTGTAGAGGTTTTTCATTCTGTAAGATTTCAAGCAAACTTCATATAACTGGAAACATCAGGCGGGGTTTGCATTGTGCTGATGTATATATCTATAGAGGTTTTTTATTCTGTAAGATTTGACTCAAATTCATATAACTGGAGAACATTCAGGTCGGGGTAACATTGTGCTATATGTAAATATCTATATGAGGTTTTTCATTCTGTAAGATTTCAAGCAAACTTCATATAACTGGAAAACATCAGGCGGGGTTTGCATTGTGCTAATGTACATGATCTATAGAGGTTTTTTATTCTGCAAGATTTGACGCAAACTTCATATAACTGGAGAACATCAGGCAGGATTAAAAAAAAAGGTGATTCCACAGTCATCATATATTTACTATGCTTGCTGAAGCTCGAAACAAATTTGCAAATAATTACAGAAACAGTTGTATCGCTGCATAAACAGTTTGTGTTGTAAGGTAAAAGCAAAAATAAGATCAAGAGCAAAATTATTAGGGTTTGTAATGTGCACGAGTGGGGTTAAACAACATCGTCGTCTGTAGCCTGTAACATTTTCTTTATTCATTGAGTCACTAGGTTTGACATTTTAGAATTGTTTGTGCTGATGACATTTTACTATCAAGAGCCAGTGGTTGGTATACAGACAACTGAATAATTTGTACTCCACAGAAAGCAACTAGAATGAAATATTGTGAATAAGACAAATGTTGTCATGTTTCCCTGCAGCAAGCAGACTAAAATAAAGAAAATGAGTAAGACAACTATTGAATACGAATAAAACGAACACTGTCGTGTTTCCCTGCAGCAAGCAGATTAGAGTGAAATGTTAATATGAATAAAACGAATAATGTGTTTTATAAAGGGGGATATCTTGCATGCGTTGAAAATAAGGACAAAAAAAAAATAGTTGTGGTTAATGCATACAATCATCTTGGTATTTACTTCACAGCCACTGGGTTTTGATTTTGCTTGTCATTATACAGTCAGATGAGTGAAGAAGGCAGTTACTTTTTAACATTTTGTACATGTTGGATGGCAATTCCTTCAGTGTTTTTACAAAGTTACTTGATTCACAGGAGCATCCTATTTTACAATATGGAGCAGAAATAAGGGATTTTGAGAAAAAATTCCATAATTGAAACAGGTCACTTGTATGCTAGAAGTACTGTTTGAATGAGAACACCCAGTGATCTGGTTTATAGTGAACTTGTTATGAAATTCTTATTTGAAATGTGCAAAATGCTAGCTCAAATTAACAAGAATGGAGGACTGCAGGATACCCTGGTAAAGGTTAAGGGTGAGAGGACATGGGCTTTCAATGTGCAACAGTGGATTTGTTTGGGATAACCAAAGTCTTGAAAATGTATAAGCATTTCTGAATTGTTTTAAACAGAGGATTTGTTAACTGCAGATGGCAGGACTGGCATGGAGACCTGTTTACCCTTTCCATAACAATTCAGTATTCATGGCACAGGTTTATAGTAGATTCCAGGGAAAAATTCATTGAATATAACATTTTTTCCTGTGTACAAAATGATGCACCTATAATTCCAGAAGAAAACGTTCTTATCTGTAAGCTTTAGCATTCAAGCACCTTTACATCTTTTTTTTCTTCTTTTCTTTTTTTTAATCATTCATTTTTATACAGTCAGGTACATTTAAATTGTTCTTTATATTTGTTTTCAAAATGTTTCAAGTCCCTCCGTGATGAGCAGACTGTAAGACTGTAATCAGCGAAAATAGCTCTATGTATCCAAGACCTCAACTCAGCATGGGAAAAAAAATCACCAATTCTGAAAACACTGTACAGATAAACACGTTATTGTCCCAGTAGTCACTCTGAGATTATTGGAAAATTGATTTGCACAGCTGTGTGTAGTGAGAAATAGGTCTGTCTGTCTGCTCTGTCTCTCTCTCTGTCTGCTCTCCTCCCCGTAATGCCTGCAGTTGTATTTTGCAATGTGTAACTGCACATCATGGGCTGATGAGGTGCCGAATCAAAGCTGATTCACAATGGGCCAAACACTGATCCCCCTCCTCCTCAATTTGACAAGTTCTGCTTCATATTTAGCGCTATTGTATTTGCATTAAATTGTACAAGTAAAGAGGCATGGGCATGACATCCATAAAATAGTGATAGATCTGCTCAATCTAAAGCCTTTGAATTAATACATATTTACATAGAGATTTGGTGCGTCTGATACGGCTTGATCTAAATGTACTGAATTGAGTCATTTCAGGCTAATTCTCAAATTATTGGCAAGAATGAAAATATACTTTTCAATTTAGTATGTATCTATTTATGAAGCAAACATGATGCACTTTGTTTTTTTTGTAATGTATTTACACTATTTCATCATCACATTATTTCATATGTTGCATTTATGAAGGCCCCTTTTTTACTTGACTTTACTTCCATTACTTTTGTTCAACTGAAATGTAAACCTCACCCCCATACTTCCTTCAGCTGTCCTACTTTCTTTAGGCCACTCTTACAGGCTTCGTTCATTTTTTGTTATAGTTTTTTTTTTTTTTTTTTTTGGGTGGGGGTGGGGGGTGTGTTTTGTTTATTTGTTTTGTTTTTTTTGTTTGTTTTTGAGGAGATGGGTGGAGGACTTGAATTCATTGATATGGTGCCACAAACATTGAAACAATGTCAAAATTGCCCATAGGCTTGAGATCAATGGAACTTCACTAAAATAAATTAACCAAGGGGAAAAAAGTTAAAATTATGGTTCCAGCAAACAGATGTTGGAAAAACAATACAAGGACTGTGTTGACATTTCTTTCATTTTAGTGGCACAACATGGATGATGCCATGAAATGGAAAATCAAAGAGGTCAGGCTAAAGAAGAGGCTAATTCCATTTCCCACCCAGTCCATCCCTGTTACGTAAAGTTCGGACTATAAGCCGCAACTTTTTTTCCCCAGCTTTAAACCTGCCGCTTAAACAATGATGCAGCTTATTTGCAGATTTTTCGATTTCAGGAGCATCACACCCTCGTCTATTCCTAGCTTCTCTGTAACTCACCATATCGTGTTTACTGTTCATGAATTTTTATGATGCTTTTAACTACGATTTTCTCTGTAATCGTGTAATGGAATCGGTAACCCGTTCAGAAATACAGGAATCGACATAAGTAAAGCCCATTACTGATATTTTTTTTTCATCGTTTGTCTTCTACAAAATACGATCGCTTCGAACGGCGCAATGTGTGGGCCGTTTTCCGACCTGTTTAATTCTTGACTAACACTAGCTGAATTAAGAACAAAATAACTAAGCATTGGCACGGTATTAAGCGAAATAAAACAATCCAATCGTTTCATTAATGTTCTGGTTTGTTATTATATGCGTTATCTTACCAAGTGCGTCTTGCAATTCAAAAAAAAATTAGCACATTTGACTCGGTCATTGTCAGACCTTGGCTTCGTTCCGCCATTGTTGAAATCGTGGACAGGGAGTGAAGGTTTGCATTTGATACCTTCGCTTTGATTGGCTTGCGCTTTCGAGTACTCAACCAATTCGCTTAGCTTGATACACCAATGAATGCAGGAGAGAACTGCCTTTCTAGCGCATCATTAATGTGTGGTTTTTTTCGGTATTTTTTTTTTTAAGCAATGATGTTGGAAAGACAACACTTGTAAGAAGCCTCATAAAAACTTCAATTCTAATTGATTTAAACACATGGTACTAAAAAAAAAAAAAGACTGAAGTAAAGCTGGAAACATTTCTCTTGTATTCTGACTATTTAAATGCCAATGAGTGCAATGAACACATTGTATGTGTTGATTTTCGGGCACTATGTAACTCGATGCTTGGCCAGCTGCGCCTGCTTCACATCGGACTGTGTTGTTATATCTGCGGCTTATAAACCAGTGCGGCTTACTTGTGAAAAAAGTTAAGATTTAAAATTTTTTTAGTGGTGCGGCTTATATACAGGTGCGCACAATAGACCGAACTTTACGGTTTCTTTCTTCTTGACTAAAGGTATCTGTTATCCAATCAACAGAATTTAATCAGTACAAAGGAACTGACAGAAATGAAATTCTCTGGGCAATGGTGGTTTAAAGTGCTATGAAAATAATGTGCAACTTTCCTAAGGTGATCCCTTCCGTGACTACATTGTGTAAGAAAACCAAATGGGTTTTGTATACTTTCAGTTGTCCGAGAATGAAGTGTATGAAACACCTTTGATAGCTTTTTAAATGACCAAACATTTTCTTTTTACACGATTCTACTTAAAAAACCTGAATCTTCAATTTGAAACAAGCCCGGCCGTTACTTGTTCCGAAAGAAATGAACACTAGACAGGTACAGCTTCCCCAAGATTCATTGTGACCGTTTTGGAGCATTAAGATTCAGTGTTTAGTCTTTGACTCCTGATATATCTTTCAGTCGGAATACTGTGTGGTATCCGCTATAAACTGCTTGTTTGGGCAGCATCGTATAGGCATGCACAAAACTTGAAACTCATTTTCAGATTGTCCACACAATGCAAAAAGCCAGTATAAACCAACAATCATGTTGCATTGGAAAATGCAAATTGTAGGCATATGTAAAAAGAAATATATTAATATACATGCAAACAAAAGATGAAGGAAAAAGAAAAAAAAAAAACAAGGGGGGGGGTGGGGGGGGCCTTTCTCCAGAAATAAGCGATATTATTATAGTGTGTTGTATTCCCAGCTTGTTTTAAAATGGGCATACAAGAGCAGCTCACATGGTCAAGTTCTGTACATGGGACATACACAGAGCAATGCAATGGTCAAGTTCTTACATGAGTCATACACAGTAGCAGTGCACATGGTCAAGTCTTGTACATGGAGACATACACAGAGCAGTGCACATGGTAACTCTATACATGTAGACACACGCAGAGCAGTTCACATGGTCAAGTCCTATACATGGTAGACATACACAGAGCAGCTCACATGGTCGAGCTCCTGTACATGTAGTCATACACAGAGCAGTGCACATGGTCAAGTCCTATACATGGAGGACACACACAGAGCAGTGCACATGGTCAAGTTCCTATACATGGAGGACATACACAGAGCAGTGCACATGGTCAAGTTCTATCATGGAGACAACACAGAGCAGTGCACATGGTCAAGTTCTATACATGGAGACATACACAGAGCAGTGCACATGGTCAAGTTCTATACATGTAGACAACACCAGGCAGTGCACATGGTCAAGTTCTTACATGGAGACATACCAGAGCAGTGCACATGGTCAAGTTCTATACATGTAGACATACACAGAGCAGTGCACATGGTCAAGTTCTATACATGTAGACATACACAGAGCAGTGCACATGGTCAAGTTCTATTACATGGAGACATACACAGAGCAGTGCACACGGTCAAGTTCTTATACATGCAGAAATACACAGAGCAGCTTACATGGTCAAGTTTATACAGTAGACATACCAGGCAGTGCACACGGTCAAGTTCTATACATGTAGACATACACAGAGCAGTGCACACGGTCAAGTTCTATACATGTAGACATACACAGAGCAGTGCACTTGGTCAAGTTCTATACATGAGACATACACAGAGCATGTGCACAGGTCAAGCTCTATATATGGAGACATACACAGAGCAGTGCACATGGTCAAGTTCTGATCACTGTAGCCCAGCTGACCACACTGTGCCTTTCCTGGGGCTGTCAAAGTCCATTCAAGGAACAAAGTCGCATCACAAAACTCGACCCATGGAATAAAACAACATCCAGAAAAGAAACAAACAATACGCAACTGTGACATGGTGGCCAACTACATGTTGAGCTTACAAAGTAGATGTGTAAAGAGCACTGGGAGTAAAAAGCCACAAAAAGTTATGTATGGGTCACATGGGCAAATATGTAGTTCTTGTAAATTTCAAACAGTGTGTATAAGTAAGGGTAAATATTTATAAGTAAATCACAATCTAGAGTACTATTTAAAGTAGGCTGACCACATACATGCTACTCCGAAGAGGTGGAGCAGAGTAGGGAGGGGAGAAAGGGTAAAGCATTGCAAGTAGGGGAAGGGCTGGAGGCAGGAACGAAATTATCGAAAATTGGGAGGGGGGGGGGGGGGGGGAAATTTTATGTGTGCAATTGTGTGCGCGCAAGCCCATGTGTAGGGAAGGATTGGGGAGGTGTAGTAACACAATACAAAAAGTGAGGGGGGGGGGGGGAGGGAAGTTGCAAAGATGATGAAGGTTGGGGGGGGGGGGGTGGGGGTTAAGAGGGTGACCAGCAAGAGTTGTCACCAACAGGTGTGTGCATTTAAAAGGAAATCCTATAGAGGAGCTGGTAGGGAGGAAGGAAGGTCAAGGCCTGGGAGGAGAAGGTCTAAGAGAAGGCTTGACTGAAAGGGTGTGGCGGCGAGGGTAGATGAAGAAGATAGGGAGGGGGGGGGGGGTTTTTTTTTGGGTTTTAAATTGGGGTTTTTTTTTTTTTGGGGGGGGGGGGGAAAGAGGGAAGGCGAGGAGATGAAAGTGGGGGGTACTGTTTGAAGGGGGGGCTGGGGAGAAGGGAGGGTATGGGGAAGAGTTGGGTGAAAAGTTGAGACCCTTGGGTAAACGTAGTCTTTTTAAACCAGGAAGATTACACGAAGGCCGTAATCATTGCCCTCTGAAAAAAATTTCCACAGTATCATGTGAGTATGAAGGGAGCGATTAGTCTGAGGGAAATATCTGGTTACCAGAGTTCCAGTGTTCTTTTGGAGTTCGATCTGTGTTGGTAAAAAAAGTTCCAGTGGATGAAAGGCCTAGGAGTTGCAATACCCCAAAAAAAATCTGCCTTCAAGAGGGATTAGATGATTCCCTCATGCAGCTAGTAAGGGTTTTGTATCATTATATATTTTCCTAATTTTTATGTTCCCATTTTTTCATCTTCAGCCCCCTTCTTAAGTTAAATCTTTGCCAAGTCTTACTTTGATGGAAGAAATTGTTGCCAGACTTGTTTCTACCCCCCTTTTAATTGTTGGCATTATTATTTGGTCAATCATGGGGGAGGTGCATCTCTTAGGAGATCAAAGTAAAGGTTGTTTGCACAATTCTTAGCCGCTGGCAATGCCTGGGGTTTTTATTGAACAGCAGAGCTGACCATCAGAATGTTCCATATTCTTTGATCTCCCTTGATCCTTGAAGGATCCTCAAGCTTGTAGGCTCAAAGATTGTCCCCTACTTTTTATGTTTGCTGAGTTTTTTTTCTCGCAACTTTTTACCTCTCCACACTTTTGTTTTTTGTTTCATTTATACCCTTCGCTGGCTGCTTTGGGGGGTGCTGGGATCGCGTGTCCCTGCGAGTTGTCCGAGACGAACGGCTTAGGGTAGGAAATTACCAATAGATCTGCCTTCAAGGGAGGGTTATGATGGTTCCCTATGCAGTGGTGAAGGGTTTTCATATTTATTACTTTTTTTCTTAATTTTATGTTCCCATTTTTTCCATCTTCAACCCCTTCTAAGTTCAAATCTTTGCCAAGTCTTTTATTTACTATGACAGAAGAATTGTTAGCCTCACTTTGTTTCCCCCACTATTTAATTGTTCGGCATTTTATATATTATATATATTTATAATATGGTCAAAAAAATTAATTGTTATATTCTTAAAACCATACTGGACCAAAAACCATTTTTTTTTAAACTGGTGCATTAAAAGTAAATTCTGTAAGCTTTCATTTCCTTTGCATGCGTAGGTATTTCAGCACATGCTTCGAATAGCGAATGACTGACAATACCCATTTGATCAAACAGTCGCCCTTTGTTCCACTCTTGTCATTGTTGAGTTCTGCGCTAAATTGCCATTCTACGGAAAGACTTCTTCCCAATCAAAACTTGTGAAGACTCCATTTTTTGATAAAACAGCTGAAAATGTATAGAATTTATTTCCGGTATCCGCTTCAAAGAGTTCTTTTTAATCAAAAATCCTATCAAAAAGTCAGTCTACAGCCAGGCAAGTAGCCGTTTCAAAGGATACTTTGTAATCAAAAATCCTATCAAAAGTCATGCTACGCCAGGCAAGGTCCGCTTAACAGGTACTTTGTAATAAAAAAATCCTTCAAAAGTTGTTACGCCAGGCAAGAGGAAAAGCCGTTGTTTTTTGTTCCAATTTTCAAAAAACAAAGTTTCCGCTCAGACACAGTCTTGGAAAATCAGAATTCATTGAAAGGAGTGAAATGCCTGCTATTCATTATTATGAATTAGTTCCGCTGTTAGTTAATTTTATCGCAATAGAGAAAAACAACCAAACTTGTTAAGATTTTATCAATAGTAAATTGTTTGAATACTTTGTTCAGATAGAAGCCAAAAAAAACATGGAAGTGGACAGCAAAAATTTCGTCAGTTCTGCCTCATGAAGCCAATTTTGCCTGCAGACTGGTTGCTGGTTTGCGGTTGCTTTTCTGCTTTAATTTGAACGCTGTGAGTGGGGTTGGTGGCTGTTTTGTTTCGGAAGCAAAATAAAGGGGAAGAAACCCATGTCGTTTCTTCTGGTTTTTTTGGCGTCGTCACCCTTGGTCCTGAACCTACCATCATCTGCTGTCTTTGTGCACCCCCTACCACTCCCACCATCACAGGAGTTTCTTGAACAAAGCAGTTGAAGGTTACAAAGGCAGAACACAACAGGCATTTACTCCGAGTCTGTGATGCACAATGTTAAAGAAAATGCAAGTGTGCACCCATATCTTGAGAAACTAGCACAGGTAAATGCTGTATTATGCATGTAATGTTGTGTATATGCATTCTAGTGCTCAATGTACGGTGTGAAGGCAATATTTGTACGACAGAGTTTTGCATACTAGTACATGCCAAACTTACCTCAGTTCAGTTTTGTTGTTTATTTAGTTAAGCTATTCAAGAACATTACTATCCATTTTTCCACGTTGGAAGTCAGTAGGGTTTGTCTATTTTGGTTTTTTTTTTTTGTGTAGTTCTTTGTAGGGTTTTCTGTTTTATGTTTGCGAGGGAAGAAGAGCGGGTATGGCAGTAGCTGAATTTGCTTATAATTTTTACTGTAATGCCTGGAATAACACAAGAAAAGGCCTAAAGAACTCAATGTATATAACGAAACGGATACGCCAAAAAACAAGTTCTGAAAATACGAATCATTCATTGTTCACCTTTTGCCGCAGTGAACCCAATGAAGCAAAACTCTGATTAAAAACCATAGTAATCCCCAATCCTGAAGGGAATTCAACACCAGAATGGAAAATGTCTACCGATCCTTTTCTTTGAGAAGGAGGACTGAAAGATGCCCCACAGGGGTCAAGAGGCAATCCATGGTGGGGAGAAGGAGGAGCCTCCTGAAGCTAAAGTTTTTTCTTTAAATACATAGCATTTTTTCCCCAATAATGTCGTGTAATGGGAATAGAAAAAGAAAGAGAAAGCATGCTTCTTATGGCTCCAAAATTCAGTGTATTATGCATCATCAATTACCAAATTTTCATTTATTTTGAAAGGGTTAGACCACAGGCAGAAACACAGATGTTTGATGTATTTGTCGCTTTTTACTTCAAATTGTGTAATTGTTTTGACCCATCACTTTAAAGTCTCTTTCTGAAATGTATCCTCAGTAAAATGAAGGTGTTTGATATCTGTCTTTTCACTGTCATGATATTAGACATTAAAAAAAAGAAAAAAAAAACAAGCAAACAAAACTCCACCCAAAAATTTCATCCAGAAGTACTTAAAACCCACTCTGATTAATGCATATTTAAAAGTCAAAGACCCTAGTGGTACACAAAAATTGTTGATTTTACAAAAATTTTGAACGTGTTTCGAAATAACCATGGCAATTTCGAAATATGGACCTTAAAGACTTAACATTATCAAAATTATTCATCTCAATACCTTTCTCCTGATAAGTGAGGTTTTTAACATGAGCATTCAAAACAAAAAAGTTTGATGCAAAAAGAAATGTTTTCCTGTTGCTATTTCATTCATTTTTTATTCCCCAATGAGATGGGACCCCAAAAGTCAATTCTTATGCCTAGAGTTATAAAACAATGCAGTAAATGTTTCATTTAAAAAAGCAAATCTGCAAGTGTGTACCTGTATTAAGCATTACATAGCACAGAATGAATGCCTGTATATTGGTGTAATGCCCTTGTGTATATGATATCTAGGCTCAAGTACAAGTGTGTAGGCAATTTCTGTATGACAGAGGAAACTGCAAGTGTGCACCCATTTGGCTTACATAGACACAGAGCAAAAGCCTGTATTATGCGTGTTAAGCTCTGTGTATGTACCATCTTGGGCCAATGACGTGTGTGTAGGCTCTTCTGATTGCTTTGTAAGCATTTCCTAGACACCCGAGTAAAAGGCATTTACAACATTCACTGGTATTTTACACAAAAGCAAAATGCTGGCTCAATACTCATTGGGTAAACAGCTTTTTTATGGGAAAAAAGAAAAAAGTCGTACCAAAAAAAAAAAAAAAAAAAAAAAAAACAACCACACACACACACACACAATAGATTATCCAGAAAAGCAACTAAAAAACAAAAGAGTTTTTCACATGGTGGCTAATTGTATCGAGCCTATAAATAAAAGCGTGCAAGAGATCGGAGTAAAAAAAAGAAACATTTCAGTGCCACAAAAAAACATTTCTGCATGGTTAGTGTCCACTAAACATTTATTCATTGTTTGCCTGGTAACAAAAAAGATGGCATGTCAAAATGCTATAAGAACAAAAATACAAGAAAGAGGGACCATAAAAAAAAATTATGTAAGTTTCAAACAAAGACAGGAGAAGGGTCATAAAAGGCAGAAAACAACAGTATCTAGTCGTGTCTATGTAATTGAAGTACAGTGGTGTGTATGCATTGTGCAATGTACAAGGATTTTGCCCAGCAACACATATATGGATCAGTACAGGGATTGGGGTGAATGCATGCAAGTAAGTTAGTGGATACAATATTAGTGCCCTATGTACTGTGTGTAGAATTTCTATGTACCATGTGACAAGTTATCATTACTCCGAGCGTTGGATTCCCAGTCACAGAACTCAGCTTTCAACAAACCATGGGGAAAATTGCTTTCCCCATGGAAACTACATTCAGGGAGTATTAGCGCAGCCCTTTAACTGAAAAAAACCCCTGCCGCTACTACTTGATACCTTTGATAATATTTCTTGAAGAGCGCCGGCGCCCACAAACAGGCTTATGATGCTCTACCGTATCCCAACAGGTGGTAGACCTAACTAAACCCCACCAAAATTCTACCACCCTTCAGGGCAAAGGGCTAGAGGGCACAGAAAATTACCAGGAGCAGGTTACCCATCCCAGTACTGTACCACTCCTTTTTTCCCGCACCATCAGGGAATGGAAACAGCTCCAACACCATATGTCAGCAACCCTCACTGAGGATTCAGGCGCTGCTGAGCTGCAGTCCCACTACCTGCAGCCACCCCAGGTCTCCCCCCGAAACCTCCCATCAACCCATGTACATAGTTTTTAAAAATTTAGTTCGTTTTTAAAACCCAACCAAGCTGGGACACTGCAAAGCTACAACGTCACAAAGCAGAGCCTACTACGCCAAAACGGCCTTTTCTCTATAAATTGGAAGGAAAAAAAGATCCAGTTCCAGGTCACTTTTACTTCCGGTCTGGGACCCTTTGTTGTACTACACACTCAATATTGTGTCATTATTCCCACTGCAAATCTCTCACATATCAGCATTGCAGTTTTTAGAACTAATATGCCGGCTTAACAACCACTGGTAAACTGATTTTCCCAGGTAGTTCTGGAAGTGTTTCTGCAGATTGGTGACAAGAAAAAAAAGGAAAGAAAAAAGTCTTAATGATACACAATTTGATGATTGCTAATCTACATTCTGGGGAGTAAAGAAGGAGAGATCTGGCCTGGGCCTTCAGGCAAGCATACTAACCGAACCTATTACACCTTGATTATGATGGGAATAGTGATGATTCACATTAAACATACATAAACATTTAACGTACTCGCCAAATAAAAGTGTCACCCAACCCCAACACAACCACATTCGGAGTATAATTATGCGGAAAGAGGATCCATAAAAGTATCTTCACCAAAAAATTTCAGCAAAGCGTGAGGAGGAATGACGTGGCTGATGAGGCAAATGTGTTCAAAAACACCAGCATCAGTCAGTCAACATTCTTGGGGTGGGGAAAAGAGGGGTAAGGGATTCAGAACCCCCAGCATAAGTCAGTCAACAAATTTTTGGGGTGGGGACTGAGAGTAAGGGATTCAAGAACCAGATACAGTCGTCAACATTCTTGAGGGGGGGACTGGAGTAAGGGGATTCAGACCCAGCATACAGTAGTCAAACATTCTTGGGGGGGGACGAGGTAAGGGATTCAGAACACCAGCATACGGTCAGTCAACATTCTTGAGGGTGGGGATAGGGTAAGGGATTAGAACACCAGCATACGGTCAGTCAACATTCTTGAGGGTGGGGGACTGGAGTAAGGGATTCAAACACCAGCTACAGGGCGTCAACATTCTTGAGGGTGGGGACTGAGAGTAAGGGATTCAGAACACCAGCATACAGTCAGTCAACATTCTTGAGGGTGGGACGAGAGTAAGGGATTCAGAACACCAGCATACAGTCAGTCAACATTCTTGAGGGTGGGGACTGAGAGTAAGGGATTCAGAACACCAGCATACAGTCAGTCAACATTCTTGAGGGTGGGGACTGAGAGTAAGGATTCAAATCTGTGCCATTATGAGAGAAAAAAAAGTATAAACCAAACGCAGAAAAAAAAAAAAAAACAAAACTCATCCCCCATCCCGTAAAGAATACAAAGGATTTATGTGAGCAACACCCTGGCTCACACACCTACACTGCATGAGTACATTATAATCTTTCCCATTACTGACACTGGCATGAACTGACACAGCATGTCCAATTGTAAACAGCAGCAAATCATTTTGAAACGTAGTACTTGTACACAGTGACAACCACTTTGGGAAAGTAAGTGAACCGTTTTGAAAATTTACTACTTGTAAACAGCGACAATCACTTTGGGAAAGTAGTGAACTGTTTGAAACGTAGTACTTCTAAACAGGACAATCACTTTGGGAAAGTATTGAACTGTTTTGAAACGTATACTTCTAAACAGCGACAATCACTTTGGGAAAGTAAGTGATCTGTTTTGAAGGCGTACTACTTCTAAACAGCGACAATCACTTTGGGAAAGTAAGTGAACTGTTTGAAACGTACTACTTCTAAAACAGCGGCAATCACTTTGGAAATAAGTGAACTGTTTTAAAGTATATTCACAGCGCAATCATTTCAAAACTTCTGAGCAGCGACAAATCACTTTGCGAAAGTAAGTGAACTGTTTTAAAACGTAGTACTTCTAACAGCGACAATCACTTTGGAAAGTAAGTGAACTGTTTTGAAACGTAGTACTTTAAACAGCGACAATCACTTTGGAAAGTAAGTGATCTGTATGTTGGTTCACACCATGAGGACACCTCATGTAGCAAGCCATCATCTTTCTGCCAAAAGGCCTTACATAAAACATCTGCTCAACATCAGAGCTCACATGCTGCTGCTCCATGCTAAGTTTAGGACAACTTTTATGATGCCACTTTTTTTTTGGTGATTGTGCATGCACGTGCGTACCTTTATGCACACGTGCTTTCAAGAAAGTAATAATCACTGAACAGTTTCCACATTTTCTTTTGGTGTTGTCTGTTGCATGAGTTATTTTCCAAATACACATGAAAAAAAAAACCCAAAGTAACTAGTTTTGATTTGTGACTTAAGGCAAAGCACAGAACAGAAATGATGTTGTAAGAGGAGCGGAGGGGGAAAGAATGTACTAAGGAAGTGTTGGCCTGGGTAAGGAGTGTCAAAGGCTGGGGTGGTGGGTGGTGGGGGATGGGGGGTGGCAATGAACTCCATTGGGTGGACTGTCAACACCAGAGACTTGGATTCTTTTCACAAAGCTCAGAATGAGAAGGGAGGAGAAAGAAAAAAGCCAAAAGCTTCAAGTTATGGCGGAGGGACAGGAACCAGATTTGTGGTAGGTCACTGCCTGTTATGTGTACCCTAGGAGAGTTACCACTGACAGGAAAAGGGGGTTTCCAGAACGAAGACAGGAGAATGGCTACAAAGGCAAACACCACAGGCATTTGTTCCAAAGTCTATTTAATGCTCAATGTATGTGCGTAACACATGTGCTATGTACACAGAGCACTAAGCACACCATACCACACACAACAAAATATTGAGCATTATATAGACACTGAGTAAATGTCTTCATATAATTATTTGTGTAATGATCTCTGTATATGTGTATCCAGTCTCAATGTACAAGTGTGTATGCAAGCTTTGTTTGACATGTAAACATAGTACTGTTACACACATGAACACTAGGTATTGGATACCCAGATGTGCACAGAGCATTGCACACACACACACACACAAACCAACACACACACACACGTACACAGGTATTTTAACAAAAGTACATATATTCATGCTGGTGTTCAAACAAACCACTGGGTAACACTGCATTTTCCTATGGAAACTACATTTAGGGAGTGTTTTATGCAGACTTGACCGACCACATAGAATCTTAATGATACACAATCAGAAAAAAACTCTTTAATGATCCACAATTTTAACCGATTGCTAATCTTAATGATAAGGATAGGGTATCTTAATGAAACAATCAGAACAAGCTCTTAATGATACACAATTTTTGATTGATTGCTTATCTTAACTGCTGTTCACAATATTCTGCTTAGAAATTTCCATGTTTTGCAAAAATGATCCAGTACTGAAAACTGCATTTTCCAAACCACCATTGATTGCGTTTTGTAGAGATAAAACCTTCAAGACCTTCTTGTGAGAGCATCAGTCCAGCGTCCCTCCAGTGGCTTTTTTCCTTCTCCCGGAAATCAACCCTGCCAAAAAACTGCAAAACCTGCCCCTTCCTAATTCTGCCATCACCGTCACAGGCCCACTTGCAAAATTCACAATAAGATCTTCCTTCACCTGCCCAGTCATCCAATTTGGTCACATCATAACCTGCACACTTTGCGACAAACGTCATGGAGAAACCTATCGCTCACTCAACGACTGTTTCACTGAACATCTTAGATCATGAAACTTCAGTACAAGAACCCTATGGAGTGCATTTTAACAGCCCCATGTGCACATCACTCTCACAACAATGTTGCTGCTGTCTGCAGAATAAAACCAGCATGACTTATCAAAAATTCATGGAATTCTGGCTGATCAAAGGAGCTTGGCACCATTACACCAACAGGACTTAACTCAAAGAATAATTTCTCCCTTCTCCCCTCCTCTTCTCTCTCTCCTCTCTCTCTTTCTCTGCATGCTCCCCCTCCTTCTCTCTCTCTCTCCCCCCTTTCCTTCACTTCACTTTCCTTTTTTCCTTTCTTAAACACATCTGATTTCTCTTGGCCCTGCAGCCACTTGCTGGAGTTTGCTATCACCATGATTTATGTTCACCTTCCATGTTTTTAAATTGCTATGTCTCCTAGTTCTTTACCATTGAAAAAGGGTTTAAGGCCCAAAACGCTTGGTCCATTCTCATCTTTTCCTTGGATTCCTTTGCCACTCTGTTTTTCACTTTTATTATTTCTTAACGATAAGGATGGGATATCTTGATACACAATCAGAACAAGCTCTTTATGAACAATTTATTGATTGCTTTTCTTTAACTGATAAGGATGGGATACTAAAACGGGAACACTGTTATATATAAAGAACTGATTATTACAAGAACCCACCCACCCAACCACATGTAACAGTATTTTACACAAACGCGCTTACATCATGCTGGTGTTCAACAAAACCATTGGTAACACTGCATTTCCTATGGAAACTACATTCAGGGAGTTTTTATGCAGCTTGATGACCCTCACAGAAAGAAAATCTTAATGATACACAATTCTGATTGATTGCAAATCTTCATTCCACAGGGTGGGATACTAACACAGAACACTTTACATGTACAACTGATTATAACAAGAACTGCCTCTCTCTCTCTCTCACACACACACACCCAAATAGTATAACTCCCACATGGAAGGAGGATAAAAAGGGTAAGGTAATATTGTTAAGCCCACCGACTGCAAAGGGCCATATCAAGGCTGTCACCCATGTTAAAGAGGATATAAAAAACATCAGTCATGAAAATGTATTATAAGCATAGCCTGAGATGGCCATGTTCAAACACACCACCATACATTCATATGCACTGGGTTTCAAGGCAGTGAGGAACAGAGGATAATGTTGTTGAGGATGGAGACAGAGTAAGAGATTCAAAATATGTGGGTAAAAAAAAAATTGGAAAGCCAGTCACTAACAGAAACACCATCATCCATCCTCACCTCCACAAAGTGTATATAGGATTATGTGAGCTATACTCTGGCTCACACAAATACACTGAACAAGTACATTATTTATCTTTCACACACTGACATTTGCATAAATGCATAGCTTGTCCAGTCATTAATAGTATGCAGTACACTGTAAATAGTACCAATCGCTTAGGGAAAGTAATTAAATTGCTGGTTCAAAATATGAGCACACCTGCTCATTTATCAAGCCATCATCTTTTTTTGAAAAAATGCTATTCATTTAAAGTCCACACAACACCAGAGTCCACATGCTGCTGCTTGACCGTACTAAGTTTACAACCATTTTTATGATGCCACTTAGCGTGGTGATTCTGCATGCATGTATGTGTGCGTGTGCACACTTGCTTGCAAGAAATAATTTTTGTATAGTTTCCATGCTTTTCTTTGGATACTGTCTTCTGCGCCAGTTATTTGCCAAACATGCATGACAAAAATTGACTCGATTCCATTTGGACTAAAGGTAAAGAACAGAATGGAAGTTATGTTGAAAGTGAAAGGAATGGAAAGGGGAAGGAATGTACTAAGGACTGTGTTAGCCTGGGTAAGGAGCGTGAAAGGCTGGGGTGTTGGGTGGTGGTGGGGTTGTAGGGTGGGAAGTGGTGGGGGTGGAGATTAATTCAACTAGATGAACCATAAACATTAGAGACTTGAATTAGAAAAAAAAGTTTGCAAGTATGAGATGGGACAGATTAAAATGCTGAAAGCTTAAAATTATTGTGGTGGGGCATGACGAAGATTTGTGGCTACTCAACTGCCTGTTTTAGTAGATAAGAGTAATAACAACTGACAAGAAAAGGGAGCAGGAAATCAAGTAATAGACCGATGGTGACTGAGGTAACAAGGCACCAAAAATCCAATCCAACATGTATGGGGAATTAATGGGAGGAATAGTCTAAATGAAAGGGAAACAGTATCACTGGGAATGGACTGAATTGCCAAAGAAAGGAATGCAAGCTAGGCATGATTTACGTGGAGGTAGGTGCATTCTTTGTAGAAGAAGGGTAGGCTAGAAGCAAAAAGATGGGTGCAATAGCCATAGAAATAGTGGCGATACGTGAGAGAATAGACATGCAAGAAATGGAGAAGGGAAAGGGCAGGAGCTAAGACTGATATGTATACAGTAATAAAATGATTTGGGGAAGAAAGAGAGAGAGAGAGAGAGAGAAGAGAGAGAGAGATCTAAGTAAAGTGGAGTTGGGAACAAGTAGTTGCAGCCATTTCACCATTCTTTTCAATGTAAAGCAATGTAGGGGGACCATACAACACAAGACACGTTTATTAAGAGTTAGGAACCAGAGAAGAGATCAATCTGATTTTGAGTACAAGCCAAACAGAATGGAAAAAAAATAACAGCTGCAGACACTGAAAGGGGAGGTAACCAATGCAAAACAAAAGTGATAGAAATGGCAAAGTGCAAGAGGCTGAAACAATTCCAGCTGAGGCAGAAACATGGCGAGTGTAATAATGCACAAAGTGGAATAGAAAGTTTCCCAGAAAGGTAAGGAAACCTGGGCTTTGGAAAAGAAAAGGAGAGTCTAACAGGAGTATCCAAAATGTCCATAAACAGGAAGTCCAATGGAAACAAGGTGGCTGGAAAGTACGATACGAAATTGGAATTAAGCACTGTTCAGTTCACATTTATAGCAGCACTATCTAATTTACATCTATAGTTACCAGTATCACCGTTCAGTGTACATTTATCGTAGCACTGTTCAGTTTATATCTATAGTAATTCCATTCAGTTTACAATTAGAGTTGCACCATAAAGTTCAAATTTAGAGTTGTACCGTTCAGTTTACATTCATAGTTGCACAGTTCAGTATAAATTTAGAGTTGCACAGTTCAGTTTACATTTATAGTTGCACCGTTCAGTTTAATTTTAGAGTTGCACCGTTCAGCTTGCATGTACGGTCCAGCTGACCATGGAAATAAAATTTAGTGCATGCCTGCAGTTACAAATTTGATATTGCAGTGAGCTGGGAATAAGAAGTGGAGCGCCCATCCTCCTCCTCATTCCAAGCTACAGATTATATGGGAGATAAATAGCAACAGCTTTAGACGAAAAATTCCAGAGGGTCAAAAAGGTGAAGGAACCCAAATTTAAGCAAAATGCTTCATGTTTAAGGAATAACGACAAAGCTGGCAGCAGAAAGGTGCAATCTTACTGTGGAGCTGGAAAACAAGTGAAGCGTCCATTCACCCGATTCCCACCTACACAGGGCATGGAAAATGTGCAATGGTGATAAACACAACCTCTCTCCCCTAAACGGAAGAAGTGGACCACAATCTGTATGGCACTGGAATACTGTTTTGTGCATTTTTATGTCAAGTTTGCACTTCCGGAGAAGATAAATCAGTCATAATTCATTTTGGCGTATGTTCTTTTGTGTATTCAATAAGCATTACTTTCCACCCTGTTTCCTATGTTTAAAAGTATTCTGCTTGTAATTGGAATTAAGCACTGTTCAGTTGACATTTATAGCAGCACTATTTAATTTACATCTACAGTTATCAGTATAACTGTTCAGTGTACATTTATTTAGCACTGTTCAGTTTATATCTTAGCAGTACTGTTCAGTTTACATTTATAGTAGTACCAGTACCGTTCAGTTTACATTTATAGTAGTACCGTTCAGTTTACATTTACAGTTGCACCGTTTCAGTTTAATGTTAGAGTTGCGACCGTTCAGCTTGCATGTACGGTCCAGCTGACCATGGAAATAAAATTTAGTGCATGCCTGCAGTTACAAATTTGATATTGCAGTGAGCTGGGAATAAGAAGTGGAGCGCCCATCCTCCTCCTCATTCCAAGCTACAGATTATATGGGAGATAAATAGCAACAGCTTTAGACGAAAAATTCCAGAGGGTCAAAAAGGTGAAGGAACCCAAATTTAAGCAAAATTGCTTCATGTTTAAGGAATAACGACAAAGCTGGCAGCAGAAAGGTGCAATCTTACTGTGGAGCTGGAAAACAAGTGAAGCGTCCATTCACCGATTCCCACCTACACAGGGCATGGAAAATGTGCAATGGTGATAAACACAACCTCTCTTCCCCTAAACGGAAGAAGTGGACCACAATCTGTACGGCACTGGAATACTGTTTTGTGCATTATCAATTCAAGTTTGTGACTTCCCGGAGAAGATAAATCTGTCATAATTCATTTGGCCTATGATCTTTTGTGTATTAAATAAGAATTACTTTCCACCCTGTTTCCTATGTTTAAAAGTATTCTGGCATGTAACGCCGCTAACTTTTACGAAAAAAATGTGAAGATATGGAGAAGCAGCAGGAACACCAGAAGATAGAAATACTAGGAAACCATAGTGAGCTGGGGGAAAGAAGAAAACAGCAGTGTACAGCATCAGGTGAAAACAGCCAGGTTGGCAATATGGGAAAAGTGAACAAACAGGAAAGTAAACATGGGACAACGGGACAAAGAAAAAAGTTTGGTCATCAGAGAAGTGGCAAATAGAATGGAAGTGAAAGAGAACAGGATGGAATAACTTGGTATACAGAACATTGGTGGCAAAGCCCAGTTTCTGGAATAGTTCTATTAAAAGGTACAAACAAGGAGAGTTGGAAGGCACATTGAAATGCTGGGATAAAAAAGCGCAAGAATGAGACAAGATGTCAGAGATGAGAAAGGGTGTGGATGGTTCGAATATGTCAGAGGGAATGAAATGGAAATAAAAATTTGAGCATTGGAAGAAGACATGGAATAATGAGAGTTTTGAATGTAACTGCAGAAACTGGAGTTGGTCTTCGTTCATTCTCAATAAAGATCAGCACTTTCATAACGAACATGGCATCCACACACACACACACTCACTCTCTCTCTCCAAAAGGTATGCTGTGGATATGGATGGTTAGGATAAAAAGAGATGGACATGGCAGGGAATGGAGTCTACAACCAATGGCAATAACAAGGCATAAGGTCATTCCTGTTCATGTTCCCACTTGGGAGTAAAATAACAGCTGGGGAAAATGAGAATGAGTTGGGATAGAAGAGAAAATGCTGAAAATGAGAAGGGATATGTTAAAGGAGAGCACGCACACGCAAACGTGCATACTGTGTGCGTGCGTGCGTGGTGTGTGTGTGTGTGTGTGTGTGTGTGTGTATGTGAGCAAACGGGGAGGTTATGTGGTGATGGCAAAGAAAGTAAAGGTTGGGCTGAATAGGATCGGGGTCAGTAAGGGAAAATAGGAGCAGTTGGGTAGATAGTGGAAAGTCTGGAAGGAAAAATGGAAGAGGAGTGGGAAAAGAAGGGATGAAGGGAGAGGTAAGGTAAGGTCAGGTCATGCTGCTTATAGCCCAGCCGACCACAAAGGGCCATATCAGGGCTGTCACCACATTAAAGAAGACAAGGAACTAGATGAAATCTGACATTTTGCTCTTAGTCATCTGTACCCCAAACAACATACAGGGTTCAAGTTATCAGGTTAAACAAATAAAAAGTCATCCTTATGACCCAACCCACAAAGCACAGCCTTTTCAGGGCTGTCAAATTTCACACAAAACCATCACTTAAAAAAAGCAAATCAGATCATGGGGAAAAAAAAATTCAGAAAAAGAAATACACAACAGAAGCAGTTTTGCTAAGCTGTTGACATTCTAAGACATGAAAATAGGCTACACAGAGAATAACTGGCATTTCACTGATTTTTCAGCAGATAAAGTGAAAAAAAAAAAGACAAAAAATGTCAATGCCATAGGCAGACAGACACTGGAGACAGCAACGCCCAGTGTCCACTCTGGACAGTGTGAACAATTTTCATTGTCTAAATGCCAGGTAGTAACAAAAAGGCTGGCATGTCATAAGACCAAGTTTGTGCTGATGGTGCCAGGCATTCTGCTTGACTGTTCTCACCAGTTAAGATTAGAAAAACTACAACAATAATGTGTCAAAAAAATGAAACACAGGAATCCATGGACTAATAGAGACTGCAGAGTGAACAGCTAGTATCAACTCCACAGAGTGTGCAACTTTCATTACATTGTCAATATTTCGCCCCACCCCCTCAAAAAAAAAAAAAAATCAATAAATAAAATGAAATGCTGGCATAACATCATACAGAACAAAGTGGTTACAAATTTCAAGAATAGAGTAACGTGTTGTTCTAACCCACTATTCAGCACCATTCACTTGGAAAAGGTAGGGATGGTTTCAGTGACAGCCCAGCCAACCACATCATACTATGTGACCCCTTTTTCAAATGACTGAAAAGTTACAGTCTGCAGGATGTTACTGTTAACTTTGACAAGTGCTGTAGGGTTTTATTCTAAACTTTGTCAATACAGGGGGGATACTGTAAACTTTTGATAAATACAGCAGGATATTTTTTTTCTACACTTTAACAAACCCAGTGTGAGAATACTGTTCATTGAACACTCAGTGTCATGATAATACAGCAGGATAATACTATATATAATATACTCCACGCTTTGACAAAGCCACTGTGAGAATACTGTACACTGAACACTCATTGTCATGAGAATAGTTTTAATAATAATAATATACTTAAACGTTGACAAAGCCATAGTGAGAATACTGTACATTGAACACTCATGTCATGAGAATAAGCAGGATAATACTATATACTAAACATTTTACAAAGCCATTGTGAGAATACTGTACATTGAACACTCATTGTCATGATGAATATGTCAGGATAATACTATATACTCTAAACGCTGACAAAGCCAGTATGGAATACTGTACATTGAACACTCACTGTCATGATGAATATGTCAGGATACTATATACTCTAAAACGTTGACAAAGCCAGTTGAGAATACTGTACATTGAACACTTTTGTCATGATGAATAATGTCAGGATAATACTATATACTCTTAAACGCTGACAAAGCCCGTAGAGGAATACTGTAACTTGAACACTCACTGTCATGATGAATAGTCAGGATAATACTTATATACTCTAAACGTTGACAAAGCCAGTATGAGAATACTGTACATTGAACACTCAGTGTCATGATGAATATGTCAGGATAATACATATATACTTATACGCTGACAAAGCCAGTATGAGAATACTGTACATTGAACACTCATTGTCATGATGAATATGTCAGGATAATACTATATACTCTAAACGTTGACAAAGCCAGTATGAGAATACTGTACATTGAACACTCATTGTCATGATGAATATGTCAGGATAATACTATATTCTCTAAACGCTTTACAAAGCCAGTATGAGAATACTGTACATTGAACACTCATTGTCATGATGAATATGTCAGGATAATACTATATACTCTAAACGCTGACAAAGCCAGTATGAGAATACTGTACATTGAACACTCATTGTCATGATGAATATGTCAGATAATACTATATACTCTAAACGTTGACAAAGCCAGTATGAGAATACTGTACATTGAACACTCATTGTCATGATGAATATGTCAGGATAATACTATATATCTAAACGTTGACAAAGCCAGTATGAGAATACTGTACATTGAACACTCATTGTCATGATGAATATGTCGGTATACTATCTATACTCTAAACGTTGACAAGCCAGATGAGAATATGTACATGAACACTCATTGTCATTGAATATGTCAGATAATACTATTACTATATGCTTAAACGTTGACAAAGCCAGAGTGAGAATACTGTACATGACAACTCAGTGTAAAGCATGTCTTACTTCGTTTCAATTCTGTTGTCATTAAAGTCATACACACAGAGTGACTACATCTAATGCTGTCATTACAAGTCACTGAACACAGAGTGACTACATCTAATGCTGTCATTACAAGTCACTGAACACAGAGTGACTACATCTAATGCTGTCATTACAAGTCACTGAACACAGAGCTGATTACAATCTAATGCGTCATTACAAGTCACTGAACACAGAGTGACTACATCTAATGCTGTCATTACAAGTCACTGAACCAACACATTGCTTCCAATGCAATAAACAAGGATTCCTCGCAAAAGCAGCTGGTGTGTGTGTGTGTGTGTGGGGTGTGTGTGTGTTGTGTGTAAGGCGGTTGACTACCACAGCTATTTCTATGAGAAAGATATTGGGATAAGACTTTTTAATTCTGTGTGGAAGACCAGCGGGGTAAGTATTGGCCAGCATCATGAGAAACACTACACTACTCATGGATAGAGGTTCTGGTATGGTTGAAGATCAGTTGACATTTACTGTTATTGAAACGAAGGTGGGGGAAGTTGTTCAGTTCTTGCAGTCCAGCAGGCCACCAGGGAGGGGTGGGGGAATTTTGGGCCATCACATATAAAAATCTGTCCCATGTAAGTCTTCTCTTTTCTTTTAAAATAATACACCAGTTCATTTCAAACATACTCAAAACACCTAAAACAGGATCTTTCTTCCACATTTGTTTAAATCAAATGCAAAAACTCAAAATTTAAATCTTGTGAAAAATCCATGACCAAGGTCTTTGTGGATACACTCTAAAATAAAGTGTGTATATCTACTGTTGTGCAAATTCCAACTTCCTATGACCACATGTTTTTATAGTGAGCGACATATCTGGTATGCACCATGAAACCCCTCACTCTTTGTACTGCTGTGTGAAAAAAAGTAGACCGGTGTGCATCAGGACAAAACTGCTCCATCTTTCCGATAACTAGTGGCAGATGGTAGGAATTTTTTCAAATTTGGACAGATCTGGAACAAAAAAACTGTGTTCCAAACCTCTTACCACAGGTCTTTACACAACTGTGAATTTTGGGGGTTTTATGCTTGAGTTGGGGTTAGATTATCTGGTCAAAATTTAACTTGCAGGAA
>JAPXFY010004923.1:15000-16471 GCA_030674185.1 Monoplex corrugatus | reverse complement strand
CTATCAAACTGGGTTACAGACAGATAGACAGACTGACTATCAAAGTGGCATACAGACAGATAGACAGACTGACTATCAAACTGGGTTACAGACAGATAGACAGACTGACTATCAAACTGGCATACAGACAGATAGACAGACTGACTATCAAACTGGCTTACAGACAGATAGACAGACTGACTATCAAACTGGGTTACAGACAGATAGACAGACTGACTATCAAACTGGCATACAGACAGATAGACAGACTGACATATCAAACTGGTTTACAGACAGATAGACAGACTGACTATCAAACTGGCATACAGACAGATAGACAGACTGACTATCAAACAGGCATACAGTACAGATAGACAGACTGACTATCAAACTGGCATACAGACAGATAGACAGACTGGACTATCAAACAGGCATACAGACAGATAGACAGACTGACTATCAAACAGGCATACAGACAGATAGACAGACTGACTATCAAACTGGCTTACAGACAGATAGACAGACTGACTATCAAACTGGCTTACAGACAGATAGACAGACTGACTATCAAACTGGCTTACACACAGATAGACAGACTGACTATCAAACAGGCTACAGACAGATAGACAGACTGACTATCAAACAGGCTTACAGACAGATAGACAGACTGACTATCAAACAGGCATACAGACAGATAGACAGACTGACTATCAAACAGGCTTACAGACAGATAGACAGACGACTATCAAACAGGCTTACAGACAGATAGACAGACTGACTATCAAACAGGCTTACAGACAGATAGACAGACTGACTATCAAACAGGCTTACAGACAGATAGACAGACTGACTATCAAACAGGCTACAGACAGATAGACAGACTGACTATCAAACAGGCATACAGACAGATAGACAGACTGACTATCAAACAGGCTTACAGACAGATAGACAGACTGACTATCAAACAGGCTTACAGACAGATAGACAGACTGACTATCAAACAGGCTTACAGACAGATAGACAGACTGACTATGAAACTGGCTTACAGACAGATAGACAGACTGACTATCAAACAGGCTTACAGACAGATAGACAGACTGACTATCAAACAGGCATACAGACAGATAGACAGACTGACTATCAAACAGGCTTACAGACAGACAGACTGACTATCAAACAGGCATACAGACAGATAGACAGACTGACTATCAAACAGGCTTACAGACACATAGACAGACTGACTATCAAACTGGTTTACAGACAGATAGACAGGCTGACTATCAAACTGGCTTACAGACAGATAGACAGACTGACTATCAAACAGGCTTACAGACAGATAGACAGGCTGACTATCAAATGGCTTACAGACAGATAGACAGGACTGACTATCAAACAGGCTTACAGACAGATAGACAGACTGACTATCAAACTGGCTTACAGACAGATAGACAGGCTGACTATCAAACTGTCATACAGACAGATAGACAGACTG
>JAPXFY010004923.1:2500-10000 GCA_030674185.1 Monoplex corrugatus | reverse complement strand
GTCTCTGAAATAGCTGAACCATAAAACAGTCAAGACTAAATCAATTCTGAGACGTCTGGCTGTACTGTTTATGGGCACCTCGCCATTTCCTTATATCATCTTTTGAATCTCCCTTTTAGTGGACAAAAATCAGTACATCAATAGTAGTTTACGTTATGTAGTGACGTATACAGTCATGATTAACATTATTCTGTAAAAGTCACGTGACACCATCAAACCAAAACAATCATTTCATAAAAGACAACAGAAATGTAAAGCGATCGTTTTCCATAATGAGGTCAAAGATAAACATGCATGTATATACATCATTGTTAAAATTGGATTTTACTGATGGGTGAAAGGCGAAGGTGTGCATTTATTTCTTTACGAATGATACAACATCTGGCGGAAAATTGTGCAAAATCAAGATTTACTTTTAAACTATTTTAAGTGAAATTGCGTTTTAAAGAGACTTTTTTTTGGTTGATGATATTTCAGTGTACATGTGTACGTAGAGTATTTAGCAAAGAGTGTTATAAAGTCTATGACAAGATCAATGCGACTATCATTTGAGAACCGAATGATATTATATCATCCGTAATCTCATTTTCTATAATCTTACCAGTTTCCGTGTTGATCCTGTCATTTCTGTTGTTGTTTGTTTGTTCGTCTTTGTAAACAGAAAGCGTGTTGATCCTGTCATTTCTGTTGTTGTTTGTTTGTTCATCTTTGTAAACAGAAAGCGTGTTGATCCTGTCATTTCTGTTGTTGTTTGTTTGTTCGTCTTTGTAAACAGAAAGCGTGTTGATCCTGTCATTTCTGTTGTTGTTTGTTTGTTCGTCTTTGTAAACAGAAAGCGTGTTGATCCTGTCATTTCTGTTGTTGTTTGTTTGTTCATCTTTGTAAACAGAAAGTGTGTTGATCCTGTCATTTCTGTTGTTGTTTGTTTGTTCGTCTTTGTAAACAGAAAGCGTGTTGATCCTGTCATTTCTGTTGTTGTTTGTTTGTTCATCTTTGTAAACAGAAAGCGTGTTGATCCTGTCATTTCTGTTGTTGTTTGTTTGTTCATCTTTGTAAACAGAAAGCGTGTTGATCCTGTCATTTCTGTTGTTGTTTGTTTGTTCGTCTTTGTAAACAGAAAGCGTGTTGATCCTGTCATTTCTGTTGTTGTTTGTTTGTTCGTCTTCGTAAACAGAAAGTGTGGAAGGAGATTCTCTATCAAGCGAGGAATGAAGATTGACATGACGAAACAGGACATGAGACATCGGAAAACCAAGGCAAGGAATCAAACTACAGTGCATGGACATCCATGACGATGATTCAGACGAGGAATTTGTACAGGCACGTGATGCCAAGTGCCAGAAACTCAGCCTGCTGCCCGAACGCGCAAAAGAGGAATGGGAAAAGCTGGATAAAGAAATATCCACAAACTAAATGCGCTGATAAAAAAGAGCACCCTGGAAAATAGACTCGCTACATTCGAGCTATTGTATAGGTAACATAAAGACACGTCTATGAAATGAGACAATTGAAGGTGAAAACAAGTCTTGAGAAATCCATGTAAGAGATGGATATCATCCAGAGTAGAAAATGAAATCTCAAGAAGCAAATGAAGGCTGCTTCTGAATCTGAGAAGCAAGGGTTCAAGATAATATGGAAAGACCTAAAAGCAAAATAGAAATCAGCAAGGAGCCCTCAGCAAAGTAGAGAATCAGCAAGGAGCCCTCAGCAAATTAGAAACTCAGCAAGGAGGAGAAGAAACATTGCTTCTTCAGATACCTGTTCCAGTTCGCCAGAAAAATGTTCGAACAATCAAGATCTGGGACACTCACAGTGGAGAAGAAAAAAACAACAAACAAACAAACAAACAAACAAACAAACAAACAAAACAAGAAACAGACAAACAAACAAACACACATACAAACAAACAAAACACGCTCTGGAACAGCATCTCAGGAAAACATTCCGACTACAGAGTGAAGCACAACTTGAAATCCCTAGGGTCTGGTGCAGCTGGCAACGGCAGATAAAATGCTGAATGACAAATTGCCAAAACTGGATGAAGTAGAGAAAGTGATTAAGAAAGCCAGAACCAAATCATCACCTGGGCGTAATGAAATACATTACCAGCAATATAAAAATGTTCCAGTGTCCTTGCATGGCTCCTTAGACTGATGATGTCAGCCTGGAGAAACCTGACGATCACACTGGTGGATGATATCTGATGGATTGTGCATTTCAAATGAACAGAATTCAATTGACACCAACCAGATCAGATCAATGTCACTTCTAAGCATTGAAGGGAAACTCATCTCTGTCATGGCAGCAAGCTGACTGCATACCTCACAAAAAATGAGTATTTGGATGTTTCAGTCCAGAAAGGAGGAATGTTTGGTGGTGTAGAGCATGTCACGATGGTTTAGGAAGCAATTCTTTAAGCTAAAGCGAACAAAAGTTACCTCGATGTGGAGTGGCTGGATCTGGTAAATGCATACGGTACAAGGTGATTCATCTTGCTCTCAAGATATATCGTGTCTCAAAGAACACCTGGAAAATGTTGAAAAAGTACTTTCATGGTTTCTCAGTGCGGTTCTCCACAAAGAGATACACAACAGACTGGATCTCTTTGTAAGTGGGCTTAGCAATGTGATGTGCATTTCTCCGATATTGTAAGAAGTGGCAATAAAGGTAAACTTAAAGGCAGCGGTAAACGGTTCAGATCCAGCACAACTCGCAAATGAACACCAAATGCCCACTTTTGAAGCCTTCACGAATGACACAACAGTCCTGTCCACAAAGGATGACGAAGTACACAGAATACTGGAGCAGTCAGACGAGTCAGTCGCCTCATCCAGCATGACTTTCAATCCGAAATATCATGGAGCCTCTCGCTGCCAAACGGAAGAGTTGCCAAAACAGTCATTGTTTCCGTTTCAAACTTTAAAAGAATTATGTTAAACAATAAACACAAATGAAAAACAAAAACAAATAATAACTCTGTCTCTCACACACAAACATACGTACGCACCACACACACACACACACACACACACACACACACACACACACACACACACACACACACAAACACACACACACACACACACACACACACACACACACACACACACACACACACACCTCACACACACAGAACACATCGATGAAAAATACCGTACCCACCTTCATATTAATTACCGATGGATCAGTCTTAGAAAGTAAATGTGCTGGAGCAGCGTTTTAGATTCCAAATTTTAAAATAAAAAAGTCATTTTTCATTGGGGCAAACATATCTATCTTTACACCGGAATTAGTCGCTATTATACAAGCATTGCATTATCTAGTAAATCTTAAACCCGTATCTTTGTTGACTCAGAATCTGTATTATATGCCTTACGGTCTTTTGATGCCGACACAAGACCTGATTCAATTACTGAGGCAAATCACCTTATACATCGTTTGAGGGTCAAAAGTACAGATATCAGTTTATGCTGGGTGCCATCTCACGTTGGTCTTCACGGCAACGAAGTAGTTGACAGAGCAGCTAAGGCAAGGCGATCAGAATTCTGATAATTTCATAGAATTACATGTTCATACTTCCGTAAAAGAAGCTTGCAACTTGCTCGAATCAGCCTCATAGATTCGATTTCATGAACAATTAATTGAACAGTTTGTGTCACAACAAATGATAAAACTTTCTGTTCAAAATGAATGTTAAAAAATTGCAGTATTCTTCCATGTATCATTTGAGATAGATTGTTGCTGTTCGTTTTCATATTCAGCTAAACGCATTGAAATCAAAATACAAAAATGCCAAGTGTATTTGCGGCGATCAGTTCACACTGTTTCACTGTTTATTTTACTGCAAAATGCTACGTTCCTTTTTACCGAAAATGTTTACTCAAGAAAAGTATTCTGAAACTCATTTCCAAAAAGTTACATCAGATCAATCCTGGTTAGTTAAAATTTCACAATCATTAGTTCACAGTCCTGTTAATGCATTACTTTAACTTTATGCGGTTTGTGTTTTAGTGTTACAATTTCCCTTCACAGTGTTGAATTTAATTGTTAGTATTAAGCTTTCGTTCCATTTTTCTGTTCTCCCACCTATCTATGTCTTTTTACTTTATCTCCCCTCTGCCCCAATCCAACCCGTCCAACTATCGTTCTACATTTTATCTTATTTATTCATTTTTTATTCCCCCTACCCCGTCTAATATCATTTATAGTGAAAAGACGTTAAATCAAAGAAGGAAGGAACACACACTCACAACACATATGGAATGCTACAATAAAGGGAACACGTCTAGGGTACACTCAGCCTGTTAAGCCTTTGGTCATTAACCTCTCTCTGTCTGTCTCTCTCTCTCTCTTTCTATCTCTCACACACAAACACACACATACACACACACATACACACACATACACACACATACACACACATACACACACACACATACACATACACATACACACACAAACACATACAAACACACACACACACACACGCAAGCACACACACACATGCACATGCACGCACGCACACACACACACATACATATGCACGCACGCACACGCACACATACACACACGCGCACACCGCGCACGCACACACACGCACGCACGTACACACACACACGCACGCAAACGCACGCACACACACACGCACGCACCCACACACGCACGCACGTACAGGACATTGAGCCAGCTCGCAATCAGCCTGTTAGGCATGTGACACTTGACCGGAGTTCCCATCATATTGCCGAACAGGTGGCTTGTCCTAGTCATGAACACGAGAATGTTAAACTCCTGAGAGCACGTCCACCCTAGCCGTTGGTTTCTTTGAGGACGTGTGTCTGCCCAGTGATACATCAACGGGGTATGGCACTTGAAGCCAGTTGTAAGAAGTTGACACAGATAGGGACCAGTGTCTCCACTTAGACTACAAGTAGAATGCAGCTGGACAAAAGCACTGCCCTTATTCAGAGTCCACTGGCCCCAACATACAAGGAAATGCTTGGTGTCGTAAGCGGTCTCACTGACGCTGCTTTCTATTGTGGCCAGGCAAATGTGTACCTACCTCTAAAATCCATCGTCGACGAGTACAAATACAAAACAAATTCAGGTTTTTAAGCATGCATGAGGACGAAGGAGGGTGGGTGGGTGGGGGGTAAAGTGGTGAGATCAATCCAGCCCAAGCTGAAAAATAACAACAAATATGAAGTCCGGGAGGCAGTGGACGCAGTGAGCGAACACGTCAGTGTCAGAAGAATAACAGGTCACACACAGACCAACAGGCAGACATTGGGATCAATAAAAGCAGAATAGTGATCAACGGCCAATGGAAAATCAAAAATAGATATGGTAATACAAAAGAAAAAGATAGATGAGTATGCTATAGGAATGTAGAAGGCTGACCAGCAAGGCCAACAGGGGCAAATGGTAATGTGGGAAAGGGCACTCCAAAGAAGTCTTGGCTGGAATGACATGTGACAATTGCCTCTCTCAGGATCAGTTTCATTCTCAGGTCTGTGTGTGACCCACTGCCCTCGAATGTCAATCTGATTGTGGGGGAGATAAGATGACCTGGCGTGCCCGCACTGCAGGGCAAGGCAAACATAATGTGGAATTTGTCATGAGCTCATGCAAACCAGAGCTAACCCAAGACAGATCACAACAAGGCACAGTCAAGTGCTTAAAGTGATCACAAGAGCGATCAGTTTTGTCAGGGGAAAATCCTCGCCACCAGAAGCTCTGGCGGTCTTTTAAATGACAGGAGGCACATAATGGGGCTGAATAAAACTGTGACATTCAAAGCATGAAAGCAGGGTCTCCTGAATGGAGCGATTGACTGGGAGTGCACAACATATGTTACAGCATGGGAAAACCATCAGTAAGAGAGGTATGAGGCCGGGTTTAGTTCATACCCATTCATCAAAACAAATAATTCTGATTGAACGCTTTGTGCTTACGAAATTAGAATGGAGGAAGTCCATTGTTACAAGATTGAAAAGCAGAGCAGTCTGGCCAACACATTGAGGAAATCCAGCGTCCAAGTCAAAGTCCTGGCCATGGAGGTTGGAACAAAGGGGTTGGTAGGCACATGTGCCCATAACTTCATGAAACTCCATGAAATAGCTCTTGATTTCAGGGAGAGGATTAGAGCTCTTAAAGAGATCCAGCTGTGTTTAGTCGAAGAAGAACAA
Source organism: Monoplex corrugatus (assembly GCA_030674185.1). Lineage (NCBI taxonomy): Eukaryota > Metazoa > Mollusca > Gastropoda > Littorinimorpha > Ranellidae > Monoplex > Monoplex corrugatus. Next base: position 3,815 of record JAPXFY010004923.1, on the reverse strand, counting down.
AACTAAACATCAAAAGCTTACCATTTCCCTATCTACAGCAAGTTTCCGATAGCTAAGTGGTTAAGACATCTGTCAAAGGACGACTTAACTTTGAAACACCCGACCACCTTGGAGGCGCGGATTGGAACCCAGGAGGAGGAAAATAAAGTTGATATCAGAGGGGCATCCAGGAGTCAAACCTGGATGCAGCTCGGTCCCCTTAAAATGTAAATCGATGGCCAAAACTTTTCTTGCTTTGGTTGGCCATGATGGCCATGATGCACATCAGAAATTGCCAGCAGAATCGGCTATGCCAAAACAGCATTCAAAAAGATGAAAAGCACTCATACCAACAAATGCCTATCAATTAACATCAGAAAGAGAGTTCTTGAATGTTATATAGAACCGATAACATTATACGGCTGTAAGGCGTGGACAGTCAACACGCAAACCCAGAACAAGATTGAGGCAGCCGAAATGTTGTTTCTAAGAAGGATGTTGAGAGTTCCATGGACAGCAAAGAAAACAATCGAGACAGTCTCGATAAAGACAGACACAAGAAGATCATTGATAAGGAGCATTAGGAAAAGACAAGCAACATTTATAGGCCATTTTATGAGGAAAGGGGAATTAGAGCACCTGGTCTTAACGGGAAAGCTGGAGAGAAAGAGAAAATCAAGTAAACCCAAGGAGAAAATATAATTGACGGACTTGCAGAGTGGCTGAGGACAGAGAGGATCGAAGATGTGCGTGCGGCGACAAAGGATTGATGCATATGGAGGGCCATGATCGCCAACGCCATGCTGCAGGGCACATGATGATTATGATGATTATGATGATGATGATGATGATGATGATGATGGCCAAAATGCTTGCTTCAGGGCGGGGGGATGGGGGGGAGGCTTTTCCTCTAAGGTTCTTCTGCAGTCCAGCTCTCACCAGCGTGTCTTGTTATCAGTACATATTTTCTACATTTGTGATAAAATCGTTCGGCGAATTTTGGAGGAAAATCCATGGATGTACTAGTTTTTAATAATTAGATATTTTAAAATATCAACCCTACAAAGTGGAATTATTTGCCATTTTATTTGTGTCAAAAGATTTAATCACGTTTTAAAGAGAAATGTTCTGTCTTCTATTTTTTTCGGAATAATTCTCTTTAAAACGTGATTAAATCTTCTTACATCATTTGTTAACCGTACAGGAAGAATTTTCTTTTTTTGATAGATCCCAATCAGTTCCAAAATGTATTTAACGTATTAATTTCTTTTTGTTTCATAGCCAAATTGTATGGTATGCTGTCACTTGCGATAGTAAACTTCGTGTCCTCAGCACA
>JAPXFY010004922.1:0-16472 GCA_030674185.1 Monoplex corrugatus | reverse complement strand
AGGGGGGGGGGGAGGGGAGGAGGAAGGGGGGAGGAGGAGAGGGGAGCGGGGGGGGGGAGGGGGCGTCGGGGGGAGGGGGGGGAAAGGGGGGAAGGGGGGAAAGGAGGGGGGAAGGAGGAGGAGGGAGGGGGGGGGGGAGGGGAGGAGGGGGGAAGGGGGGGAGGGGGGGGGGAAAGGGGGGGAAGGGGGGGAGGGGGGGGACGGGAGGGGGGGGGGAAGGGGGGAGGGGGGAGGAGGGGAGGGGAAAAGGGGGGAAAGGGAGGGAGGGAGGAGGGGGGAAAAGGGGGAGGGGGGGGGGGGGAGGAGGGGGGGGGGGGAGGAGGGGGGGGAGAAAAATTAGGAAAGGGGGAAAAAGGGGAGGGAGGGGGGGGGGGGAGGATGGGGGGAGGGGGGGGGGGGGGGGGGGGGGGGGGGGGGAGGAGGAGGGAAGGGGAAAAGGGGGAAGGGGGGAGGGGAGGGGGGGAAGGGGGGGGAGGAGGGGGAAAAGGGGAGGGGGGGGGGGAGGAGGGGGAAAGGAGGAGGAGGAGGAGGAGGAGGGGGAAAAGGGAAAGGAGGGAGGAGGAGGAGGTATAAGGGGAGGAGGGGGGGGGGAGGGGGGGAAGGGGAGGGGAGGGGGGAGGGGGGGGAAAGGGGAGGGGAGGGGGGGGAGGGGAGGGGGGGAAAAGGAAAGGGGGGGAAAAGGGGGAGGAGGAGGGGAGGGGGGGGGGAGGAGGGGGGGGGGGGGGAGGAGGGGGGGGGGTTTGGGGGGAGGGGGGGGGGGGGGGGAGGGGAGGTGGAGGAGGGGGAGGAGGGGAGGAGGAGGAAGGGAGGAGGGAGGAGGAGGAGGAGGAGGAGGAGGAGGAGGAGGGGAGGAAGAGAGGGAAGGAGGGGAGGAGGAGGGGTAGGAGGGCAGGATGAGAGGAGCGAAGGAGGAGGAGGAGAGAAGATTAGGCGAAAGAAGGAGACGACGCGAGCAGGAAGAAAGGAGAGGTATAGGAAGGCGGAGGGGAGAGAGGAGGAGGAGGAGGAGGAGGCGGAAAGGAGGAGGAGGAGGATTTAGAGTTGCTATTGAGGAATAGGAGGAGGAGGAGGAGGCGGAGGCGGAGGACGGAGGAGGCGGCGGAGGAGGAGGAGAAGGAGGAGGAGGAGTGGAGGACGGAGGAGGAAGGAGGAAGGAGGGCGGAGGAGGAGAAGAAGATTAAAGGATAAGCAAGCAGAAAGAAGAAGAAGATCGAAGAAGCACCCGGGCTCGGAGGGATGTTGCTTGCTACCTTTCTTCATGTGCTCTTTGGATTCTTCTTCTGTCCTACCCATACCTACTCCCTCTTTTTTCTTTTTTTGTGTGCTTCCTTCTTTCTTCCCCCCCTTGCCTTCTTCTTCTTCTTCTTCTTCTTCTTCTTCTTCTTCTTCTTCTTCTTAGTCTTCTTTTCTTCTTTCTTCTTCTTCTTCTTTTTCTTCATTCTTCTTCTTACTTACAAAAATACTGCGTCTTCTATTTTTTCTTCTTCTTGTTTTATCATTGTTGTTGTTGTTTTTTTTTTTGTTTTCTTCTTCTTCTTCTTCTTCTTCTTCTTCTTCTTCTTCTTCTTCTTCTTCTTCTTCTTCTTCTTCTTCTTCTTCTTCTTCTTCTTCTTCTTCTTCTTCTTCTTCTTTCTTCCTTCTTCTTCTTTCTTCTTCTTCTTCTTCTTCTTACTTCTACTACTTCTTCTTCTTTTCTTCTTCTTATTCTTCTTCTTCTTCTTCTTCTTCTTCTTCTTCTTTAATACTGCTTACTAGCGTCTTCTATTTTTTTCTTTCTTGTTTTATCATTGTTGGGCTCGTTGTTGTTGTTGTTTTCTTCATTCTTCTTCTTCTTCTTCATCTTCTGCTTATTCTTCTTCTTCTTCTTTCTTCTTTTCTTCTTTTCTTCCTTCTTCTTCTTCTTCTTCTTCTTCTTTCTTCTTCTTCTTCTTCTTCTTCTACTTCTTCTTCTTCTTTACTTCTTCTTCTTCTTCTTTTCTTATCTTCCTTCTTCTTCTTTTCTTCTTCTTCTTCTTCTTTTCTTCTTCTTCTTCTTCTTCTGTCTTCTTCTTCTTCTTTCTTCTTCTCTTCTTCTTCTTCTTTCTTCTATGCTCCTCGCAACTTTTCTCCTCCTCCCCTCCCTCCCCTCCTCCTTTCTCCTTCTTCTTCTTCTTCTTCTTCTTCTTCTTCTTCTTCTTCTTCTTTCTTTCATATTTTCTTCTTATCATCTTCTTTCTTCTTCTTCTTCTTCTTCTTCTTCTCTTTTTCTTCTTCTTCTTCATCTCTCTTCTTCTTCTTCTTTTTATTCTTCTTCTTCTTTTCTTCTACTACTACTACTGCGTTCTTCTATTTTTTCTTCTTCGTGTTTTATTCATTGTTGTTGTTGTTTTTTTTTGTTCTCTTCTTTTCTTCTTCTGATTCTTTTCTTCTTCTTCTTTCTTCTTCTTCTTCTTTTCTTCTTCTTCATCTTCTTCTTCTTTCTTTTCTTCTTTTTTCTACTAAAAAACTACTGCGTCTTATATTTTTTTTCTTATTGTTTTATCATTGTTGTTGTTGTTTTTCTTCTTCTTCTTCTTCTTCTTCTGTCTGCTGATGGAAAGGATGGAGGAGATTGTTGGCAGGACAGGTGAGAGTTCAGTGGTTGAGGACGGACTTTTCAAGGAGTTTTGACAAGAAAGAGAAGATTAGAGATAGGACGGGTAATTTTTCTGTTCATTTGGATCTAAATTTGTGTTTCTTCGAGGAGAGGGTGAACAATAGCAGACTTGAAAGAATATTAGGGACAGTTCCGGTTTGAAGAGAAACGCGTGAGTGTTGATGATGTCATTGATGAATGGGAGGAGAGTAGGGAGACAGTCGGCATAGAGAGAACCTGGAAGGAGGAGTCCAGCTCTCAGGTTTTGAATGACATGGAGCTGAATATGTGTTTGAGAATTTCTCTTGTGAGGACTGGGTTAAAATGTAGAGTTAGAGGTTCTGGCCAGAGAAGGAGGGTCAGGGTTGGGCATTGGTTGACAGGGTGTGCTGTCAAGCCTGTCACGAAGTGTTTGTATTTGGTGGTGAAATAGTGGAGAATACAGATGGGAGTTCTTCATTTGTATGTTTTGTTGGGAGATGGTAAATTTTTCGTGTGTCCAAGGAGATGATTCCATGGGCTGTAAAGAGTTCTTTTGAAGAAGAGGCATTCAGGATTTTGGTTTGGAAATATACTTGTTTTTGCTGATGCAATGAGGGTGGATACTTTTGTTATTAGAGGCTAGGAAAAGTGCCTGTGTACAGTGTGTTTGGATTTGCGCCTGCGGCGCTCTGCTCTGCGGCTGCAACGGGACGTTTTGCACTGGTGATCTCATTGAGTGAGCCAGGGGGTAGGGGGGCGGTCAGGTTAAAGGACGGGTTGTGGCTGGAGCCATGAGTGTCCAGAAGATGGTGGAGGAGTAGTATAGAATTCAGCGGCAAGGTTATGGGGACTTTCAGAAAGGAGACTGAAGGCATCAGATGAAAAGGTGGGGAGAGGTCGATCGATTTGAGATTGCGTTCGAGTCACTGTGGCATGGTACGGGGAGGAGGAGAAAATGTCGAGAGAAAAGAGAATTGCAGAGTGGTCAGATGGAAGGGCTGAAGTTAGACGGGTAGAAATAGAAAGAACTAAGCAGTTGTCAGTAGCGGAATTGTGGTGATCACGAGAAATGATCCAGTCAAGAATGTGACCTTTTTGATTGGGTTGGTTTCAGAAATGTGCTTGAGTCATATTGTGATTGGGACAGAAGTGTTGATGATATGTCTTGTGTCATTAACGGTGAGTGTTGTCATAGTGGACATTGATGTCACTAGAAATGATTGAGATTTCGGTAAGAGACCGTAGTAATCAAGAAGTTGATCAAAGTCTCAGAGAGAAACCGGGATGTGGTGAGCTTGTGGGCAGAGCTTGGTGGAGGTCTCGATAGACACAGGAGAAGGTGATGGGGTGAGGGGGTGGATTGGAGGATACTTCAACGTGCTCGAAAGAAAGGATGGGAGAAGGCGAGAACTGCGAGAAAGACAGGCGGATTGGATAGTGAGTCAGTTGTAGAGGATGGCGATACCACACACCTCGGGTGTATGAGCGATGGAAAGAAGCAAGCCTGTAACACTCGGAGTGAGACTCACATGTATAGGTTCTGACCAAGGGGGTTAAGCATGTTTCGGTGATAAAAGCAATGTCAACATGTTATCTGCGATTTAAGTCAGGAGCAATGACTTCAGCTTTGCCATTCAGTGAATGCTGATGAGCGTTTAAAAAAGGAATAGTTTTAGTTTATCACATGCGGCGTTCTGCGTCCGAGGTGGAGACGAAGGCAGCTCCGACGGGACAGAAGACGACAGGAGACACCAGCGGGCAGAAGACGAAGGCAGCAACGACGGGACAGAAGACGGAAGGAGGGCTCCAGCGGGTACAGAAGAAAAGGCGAGCACCGCGGGACAGAAGACGAAGGGCAGCGCCGGCGGGACAGAAGACGAAAAGCGGCACTGGCGGGACAGCGAAGGTTGAAGGCGGCACGGCGGCGGGACAGAAGCACGAAGGCGAAGACGGCAGAGGAGGAGACGAAGTTGTGCAGCGCAAGGTCGAGTGCTGGGGTAGTTTTTGGGAGGAGACGAAAGAAGCAGAAGAGTGGTGTTATGACTGGCATAGCAGGAGGCAGATTGTGCAAAGTCGGGTTGGAGACGTCCTTCAGTGATCTCTGATTCTCCCTGTATGTTCCCTTTTGTCTGTCCATCTGTTTGTATATCTTGCCGTTGGTCTGTCTGTCTCGTTAGTGTCTTCTGTGCCTCCCTCCCTTGTCTTCTGTCTCTCTGTGTTCTGTCTCTATGTCTGTGTTGTCTCTGTCTGTCACCCCCCCTTCTCTCTCTATCTGTTCTTTGTTCTGTCTCTCTCTCTGTCTCTCTCTCTCTCTCTCTCTCTGTCTGGTCTCTCTCTGTTTCTCTCTTGGGTTGTTGTCTCTGTGTTCTCTCTGTCGTCTACCTCTGTCTGTCTGTCAGTTTGGCATCTGTCCATTGGTTCTGTCTGTCCCCTTTCGCTCTTTCATGTGTTCTCTGTTTCTCTCTTTTCTATGTCCTCTCTCTCTTTTAGTGTTTCTGTTTTCTCTCTGGTCTGTCACCCTCTGGTTGTCTGTCTGTTTGTCTATCAGTACCGTTTGGTCTGTCTTTCTGCCTCTCTCTGTGTGGTCTTTTCTCCCTCTGTCTCTGTCTCTCTCTCTATTTATTTTCTCTCATTATCTCCTCTCTCTCTCTCTCTCTCTCTCTTCTCTCTCTCTCTCTCTCTCTCTCTCTCTCTCTCTTCTCTCTTCAGAAAGTTTCAGAAGCGGAAAAGGAAATGACAATCTCAGACTGATACGTTGTTCAAGCCATCTGTCAATCTGCGAGTTATGTCAACAAAAGCAGGAAAGCTTGATTAGATTAGCAATGACTTTCTTAATGTTATCGCGGGTTTTTATGTTTCGCACATATGGTCACCAGAATAATGTTACATGTTTGTGCATATCATGTGTCATCAAAAGCGAGGTGCGTAGGAAAAATGTCTAAATTTTGAATTATGTGTGAACGTCAGGTATTATTTTCTGCTTCTTCTTCTTCTTCTTCTTTTTTCTTCTTCTTTCCTCTTCTCTTCTTCTTATTCTTCTTCTTCTTCTTCATTCTGATTCTTCTTCTTCTTCTTCTTCTTTTTCTTCTTCTTCTTCTTCTTTTCTTTGTCTTCTTCTTCTTCTTCTTTCTTTCTTTCTCTTCTTCTTCTTCTTATTCTTCCTTCTCTTCTTCTTCTTCTTTTACTTCTTCTTCTTCTTCTTCTTCTCTTCTTCTTCTTCTTCTTTTCTTCTTCTATCTTATTCTTCTTCTTTTTCTTCTTCCTTCTTCTTCTTATTCTTCTCTTCTTCTTCTTCTTTTTCTCTTGTTTATCATCTACATAATCAGAGTCAGTTCTTGCGATGAATGTAGCCAGTTTTTTTTTCTTCAGTTTGTTTGCTTGTTCGTTGTTTGCACTTTTGTACATTCGTTTGCTTGTTGCTTTGTGTTTTTTTTCAGTTCCTGATTGTTGCCATTGTGGAGGCCAGCAGATTGAGTGTTTTCAAGAGACTTACTACATGCCAAAGACAGATAGAAGAAACAAATGAAAGTGTCCTGGAAGAACATCATACCTTTCAGAAAATTAATGGCAGATATCAACAAGAGAAGACTATTAATACACTGGCCATGTGTGACACAGCAAGGACAAGGACCTCATGGCAACCTTCTTTCAAGGAAAAACAGTGGCAAAAAAGGAAGAAAGGCAGATCTCCATCTCATACATCGAGAAATAATCAACATTTGTGGACTAAATATTTAAGGAAAAAGTGGCCATAAAAAAGCCAAGACAGAGCGGCCATGGAGGGATGGTGTCGGTATGACTAGTGTCAAAGATTGCAACGACCAACACTGAACCCGGTGACGCGAACAGGTGAGGTTAGACAGGTGATGGTGGTTTGCCATGGTGATTGGTGGTCAAATGAGCTGAAGTTTTCGACGTTTCTTATCGCTTAACTTGATAAATGCGAAACGCTGCAATAGACTTGCGGGATCAGCTGTCTGGTTTCCTGTTTGACATGCAGAGGCGGGTTGATGAAAGTTTGTTCAGTTTGTACTTGTCATTTCATCATCATCAGGTGCCCTGCCGGCGTGGCGTTGGCGTTCATGGGACCTTCCATCTGTCTCTATCTCTCGTTGCCCCTAGGCATCTTCCCCACCCTCCTCGTACCAGCCACTCAGCAAGTCCGTTCTCATGGTGCTCTCTTCCCTCAGTTTTTCCCGTTGTGGAACAGGTGCTCCAAATCCCCCTTCCTATAAAATGTTGCCTGTCTTTTCCTAATCTTCCTTAGTGGGTGATTATTGTGTCTGCCTCCATCACGACTGTCATCGCTTTATTTTATTTGCTGTCCATGGAAAATCAAATTCTTCTCAGAAACCCCTCTCTTGGTCTTTCATGTGAAGCGGTTATCCGGATGTCTCATCTGTTCACTTGTCGGCGTCACCGGTTTGTTGTTGGCTCGCTGACACCTTGACATCGCCCATCTCCTTTCTGGCCGCTCTGTCTTGACTTTTGTGGACATTTCTTGAAACTATTTAGGCCCTCTGATGTTGGTTTTTGTATACACGATGTATGAGATTGGAGGTCTGTCTGACTTTCGTCTTTTTGCCACTGCTTTTACTGAAAAGTTGGTTTTCATGGGGTCCACTTTCTCGCATGCGTAGGCACATGGCCGATTTATTTTTAGTCTTCTCGTGTGGTTGTCTGCTAGATGTTTTTGGTGGTATCAAGTTTTTCCTGGGACATGTCATCAGTTCTTCTATCTGTCATTTGACGCTTAGTAGTTCTGATAATAACATGGTCTCTACTGCCTCAATTCTTCTCTTTTTTTCAGAGTCCAGGTTTCGCAGCCATTAATCCACGTCTGGCCACGATTTCAACATTTTAAAAGTATAAATACGAATGTGGCCTAGTTACAAAAACTATTTTAAGGGCTCTGTGCTGAACTCTTGACTGTATGTGATAGTCTTCCCTTTCTCTTCTTCGAAACAGAAACGAGTGCTTGTCACATACTGTTTTCAATATCTTATGCAAATCTTGAATGAAATTGGTTTATGTTATTTTCAGAGTGAATTGTTTTAATATAGTGATATGCTTATTTTTGAGATATGGACGTTGGAACAGATGGTAACCTTTTAATTCACCATTTTGGGAAAAAAAAAAGTGAGAGAAGAAGAATATTTTCATTCACAAAATTGTTAAGTAGGCGTTTTTAAAAACTTAGTTCTAGTAGGAAATAAAAACTGGGATTAGAAATGAACAAGTTAGCAGGAATAAAGAAAAGTCACAGCATCAGTTTGATATTAAAAAATGTCCCAAATCACAAAACAGGTACAGCCATATTTCCTATTCCGTCCCAAACTTTCACTTTTTTGGGTTTTCGTTTTGTTTGATTTTGTTTATCATTATTGGTTGTCGAAAAGCATTTTGTATGAAAAAAAACGAACGATTCAATTTTTTTGGGGGAAAAGATTTGTTTATTTTCGTTTCGGGAAAAAAGATCTACGCAGGGGGTCAATACAAGTGGGGGACTCCCAGAACGTCTTGAAGAGCTGTTTGCATTGGCATTTCCCCCCAGAAAAGGGCCAGGATTTTTTTAAATTTTGGGGGTTTTCTTGTTTTCTTTTTTATTTTTTTTTAGGATCCCGCACACATGGGGGTCCCCTTTTTTTGGGCTCATTTTTTTTTTCCCGTCCATTTTTACATTACCGTAATGGTTACAGAAGCTGGACATTTTCTTTGCAAATGTGAGAGGGGGGGATGTGATGTTTTTTTGGATGTGTGTTTGATGATGATGTCTTTGATATGAAAATTTTTGATGTTTGGGTTTTTCCCCTTAAAGGATTGGGGGTTGCGTGCAGGCGGGCCCCTATGCTTGCTATCAAAATGGGATCCTGGCATAAACCCCAGGCCGGGAGTTTTTCGGGACACCTGGGGTAGATTTGAGCAACACCCTCAAGGGACGCATCCATGAAGTGGATGGGACTCGGGTGCGGGGCCCCGGGGGTTTTTCCCCCTAAAAACCATAGCCCCGATTGGGGGGGGAACCCCGGGGTTTTGAGCAAAAAAAACCCCTGATGAATTTTTTAAGGGACAGTTGGGGTTTTAAAACCTCAACCTTTCAATTCGGTTTTTTCCCCTTGCACTAACCCCCTAACCACGGGGTTTTTTTTTGTTTTTTTTCTTTTTTATCTCTGTTTAAAAGTTGGGGGGGGAGGGTTAAAATTTTTTAAATTTTAAAAAAATATTTTGGGGATCAAATTCGAGTTGATTGTGATTTGGGGATGTGTTTTTTTATTTTTTTTGCCCCTTTATTGGCTTCCATTTTTTTCCCGTTTCACGGCCCACATTATTATCCGCAGGGGACCCCTATTTTCCCGGTGTGTATTTTTTTGCTTCTTCTTTTTTCTTCTTTTTTTTCTTTTTGTTGTTTTTGTTGTTGTTGTTGTTTTTTGTTGTTGTTGTTGTTTTCTTCTTCTTCTTTCTTCTTTTTTATTTTTTTTTCCTTTTCTTTTTTTTTTTCTTCTTCTTTTTTAAAAGTTATTATTATAATTTTTTTATTATTATTATTTTGTCATTATTTTTTTATTATTATTTTTTTTAAATTTTTATGAAAAAGGGAAAGGGAAAAGCAAAGATGAAAGGGAAAAAATTTTCATGTGTAACAGATCAGAGCGGAACAAAGAGGATTAATTTTAGTACTTTAAAAAAAAAACAAAGGAAAATACAGCGAAATTTGGCAAATTTCAAAAAATTCAGAGCCCCAAAAAATTTTACAATTTTTGATTAAAAAAAAGGGGGCTGTTTGAATGTGAAAAAAAAAAGGGTAGAGTGATGAAGGAATCATTCGGTCAACAGACAAAGGGGAAAAAAAAAAGGTAAACGAACGGACTTTTGTTACTGAAACAAATCTTTCGTTTTGTTTCATGGACTTTCATTTTTTTAACTTCGTCCATTTTTTCAGTTTAGCTGCATGATTGAGTAGAAGAAACTAAAATGAAAAAAAATTTTAAAAGGCCCCCGGCCCCGTGAAAAAGGGTGGTTATCGATTAAATTACTATGAGAAAAGAAAAACAATATTTAAAAACTTGGGCGGTAGAAAAAAAAAAAAATAAAAAAAGGCCGGCCCCAAACCCCTGAGAAAACCACTTGCAAAAAAAAAGGGGGGGAAAAAAGGGGTTCATCAAGGGGCAAGGGTTAAAAAGGGGTCAGAAAAGGGTTTAGTTGAAACCCTGGAAAGCAAGAAAAAAAGTTGGGAAAAAGGTTTGCAACGAGACAAGAGGTAGACTAAAAAAAGGGCGAAAAACTCAGAAAATTTAATAAGGGGAAAAAAGGGGAAATTGGTATTGTTGCTCAGAGCTGTCAGTATGTTGTCATGGATTTTTAACAAAAAACGGTCTCTTTTACTTGTTTTAGAATAATTTGGCAACTGTGGGAAAAAAATTTTTTGAATGGTTGGGGGGGGGGGGGGGCGGGGGGAGATGTTTCATGAGTATAATTTTCATCTCATCTCATTTTGCTGAAAAATTTTTTTATCTCACATTTTTATTTTTTTTTTTTATTTTACCCCCCAACTCTTTTCTGTCGTCTGTTCTGTCGCTCTCAATGTCTCTCTCTGTGTCTGTGTCTGTCTGTCTGGTGTCTGTCTCTCTTCTTCTGTCTGTGTCTGTCTGTTGTCTCTCCCCCCCCTCTCCTGTTCTCACTTCGCCCTCTCTCTCACTCTCTCTCTCTTCTCTTCGTCTGTGTCTGTCTGTCTCTCTCTCTCTCTTGGTCTGGTCTGTCTTTTTTGGGTGTCTGTCTCTCTTCTCCCTCTCTTTTTTCTCACTTCAGTTCTCTCTCTCCCCTTTTTCTCTCTCTCCCCTTTCTCTCTCTGTCTGTTGTTCTGTCTTTCTCTCTGTCTGTTCTGTCTCTCTTTTTGTCTGTTTTCTCTGTCTCTGTCTGTCTCCCCTTGTCTGTATGTCTGTCTCCCCCCCTTTTCTCTCTGTCTGTTTGTCTTTTTTCTGTCTCATTCTCTCTTTTTCTTCTCGGTTCTGTCTTTTTCACTTTCTACCTTTCTGTCTGTTTTTCCCTTTTTTCTGTCTGCCTGTGTTTTTTCTGTCGGTCTGTCTCTCTTGTCTTGTCTCGTCTCTGTTCTGTTTCTCTCCTCTCTCTCTTCTTCTCTCTCTCTCCTCTCTCCCCTCACTCATTGTTTCATGCTAAAAATGCGTGATCTTTCACACCCCGTGGGGTGTATGGGTACAGCTTTAAAAAAGTCATGGTGAAATGGCATTTCCCCCCGGTGTACGGGGGACCCCCATTTTCTCAGGCATTTTTCTTAAATTGGGAGCGGGCTGTGTCACAAGAACTGTTTGGCTTTTGATAGGCTTATCAAATAACAAAAAACAAAAAAACAACAACAAAACAAAGCAGCAAAGGGAAAAAAAAAAAAACAAACAAACCAAGCCCAAAAAAAAAAATAAAAGGAAACAAACAAAAAATTCCACAAAAAAAAAAAAAAAAAAAAAACAAAAAAAAAAAAAAAAAACTGGACAAGAAGCAAACGGTAAACGAAAGAAAAAAAACAAGTTACCCCAACTTTCAAAGAAATCAAAAGCAAAAAAAAAAAAAAGATAAGCCCACTTACTTGAAAAAGTAATTTGTAAAATTTTGGGGAGTTTGAACACACAACACACACACACACCACACACACACAAAAACACACAACACAAAACACCATACAACCCCCGCAACACCCCCACCATACCACCAAAACACACGAAACGCACATGCACACACCACACAAAAATTTACACAGGACACACACCAGACACACCCCACTATTTCACCACCACACAAAAACCACACACGCGCGACCCACCTTGTTTTCTGCTTCATTTTCTCTCACTGTCTCTTCTCACTTTCTCTCTCTGCCTCTCTTCCTCTCTCCGTTTTTAAACTCTGTCTCTCTTTGACTCTCTCTCTCTCTCTCTCTGTGTTTTTTTTTGTCTGTCTGTCTGTTGTCTGTCTGTCTGTTTTGTCTTCTCTCTTTTCTTTTCTCTCTCTCTCACAAAACCCCCCTCTACTCATTGCTTCATGCTAAAAAAGCGTGATTTTTCCCAAACCTGTAGCGTTTTATGGATACGCTTTGAAAAAGTCACGGGTTTGAAATGGCCCTTTCCTACCACGTGTAGGACCCCCCTTTTCCACAGAGCATTTTGTTTAAAAATTGGGAGCAGGGCTGTGTCAAAAAAAAGATAGGTTTGATGGGGTTTATAAAAAAACAACAACAAAAACAACAACGCGACGACAAACAAAAAAAAACAAACCAAGCCCCCCCCCCCAAAAAAAAAAAAAAAAAAAAAAAAAAGTTAATAAAAGGAACAAAAAAAAAAATTTCCCCAAAAAAACAAAAAAAAAAAAGGGACAAAAAACAAAAATGGAAAAACAAGCAAGAAAGGGTAAACGAAAAAGAGAAGAAAAAATTTAAAGCCAACTTTAAAAAAAATCAAAAGCAAAAAAAAAAAAAGACAAAGTTACTTTATTTGAAAAAGAAATTGTTATCAAATTTGGAGTTTTAAACAACCACACACACTACGAAAAAATGCACACACAGACACACAAACACACCCAAAAACACCCCACAAAAGCACATGACACACCACAACAAAAAACACACACACACACACACAAACCCCCAAACACACCACACACACACAACAAATACCAGGCCACAGACACACACAGAGACACACGCACTATCTCCAACACACCCCACACACACAACACACACACACACGCACCCCCCGACACACACACACACACACCACACCCCCAAACCCCAAACACATCCCAAAAAAACCCACAGGCACACCCCTGTTTGCCCTCTCTCTCTCTTTTTTCTCTCACGTTCTCTCTCACTTTCCTCCTTGCCTCTCTTTTCTCTTCCGTCTTTATCTCTGTTCTTTTGACTCCTCTCCCTCTTCTCCCTTCCTCCCTCCCTTTTTTGGTGTTTTTTGTGTGTGGTTGAGTGTGTTGCTTCCTCTCTCTTCTTTTCTCCTCTCTTCTCTTTTTCTCTCCCCTTTTTTCTCTTCTCCTCTTCTCTCTCTCTCTCTCTCTCTCTCTCTTTATCTTTTTTATATTCATCCATCACTTTTATGTGTGTTCAGTGATGTGTTTTTGTTTTTTTGTTTTTTTTTTCGCGGGGAAAAATTGGGGTCTTTTGAATTCTTCAGAAGTTTTTTTGTCTTTAAAAATATTGATGAAAAAAAACCGGATCCGTCTTCTCAGAAGAAAAAACCCAACCCCGTTTCATCAACGGTTTTGGGGGTTGTTTGGGGAAATTTTAAAAGGCTATGTCATGAAACTTTTTGGGGTTCGTGGAAAGAAATACAGAAAAGATGCCAGCCATATCACGAAAAAACAAAAAAATTTTAGATAAAAGGAAGAAACACGAAAAAAAAAAAAAAAAAAAAAAAAAAAAAAAAATAGACACAAAAACAAAAAAAAGAAAGAAACAAGGAAAAAAAAAGCACGAAGACACAAACAAAAAAAGTACGAAAGGAAAAAAAAAAGGGAAAAAGGAGGAAGGAAAAACAGAGAAAAACCTTTGGAAAAAAAGACAAAAAAAAAATGAAGAAAAAAAAAGACAAAAAGAAAAAAACCCAAACCGCAAAACAATAAGCCAAACCCCCCTAACAAAAAAAATAAATATAATAATCAAACAGAAAAATTTTAAAAAAAAAGGAAATTTTCTAATTCAAATAATTAATTAATTCAAAAAAAAAACAACCAAATAACCCCCAAAAAACCCAACCCCCACCCAAAAACCAACCAAACCACCAAAAAACCCAAAAAACCAAAAAAAACCAAACCCAAAACCCCCCAAACAAACAAAAAAAAAAAAAAAACAAAAACAAAAAAAAAAAACAAAAAAAAACATAAAAAAACAAGCAAATAGAAAACGTTGAATGATAAGCTTGATGTTTTTTCTTCTTGTGTGTAAAATTTTTTGTATAAAGGGAAATTTCCCTTTCCCCAAAAAACCTTTGTTGGAAATGTGGCCATAATTGAAAAAAAAAGGGTTTTGTGCATCCATCCTTTTTGGTTTTTTTTTCGTCGGCCCCACCCAGGGGTTTGGGCCCGGGAAGGGGAAAAATGAAAAGGGAAAGGGGGGAAAGGAGACTACCTAAGCCTTTATTTTTCCACCGAACAACGATGATTTTTTGAAGGGACGGGGAAAAGGGGCTTTTTTTAAAAGGGAGGACTTATCTAATCCTTACTGCCCCCCACGAGAACAAAAATTTTTTTAAAAGATGGGGCAGTGGTGGCCTTTTAAAGGGGCGGGATTTTTCCCCCTATATAAACCCCGGAACAAAAATGATGTTAAGTGGGGCAGTGTTTGGGCCCCGTTTTAAGGGGGGGAAATTTTTTTGAAACCCTATACTGCCCCCAACCAAAACAAAAATTTTAAAAGGGGGAAAACAGTGAGAAGGCGTTTTTAATGAAAGCGCACCCGTGATTCGAACCCAAAACCTTAGATGTGAATCCGCGCTAAACCAACATTCTCTGGACCGTTTCATCCTCCTCCATCCATCCATCCTTTCCAAAATCCCACCCACCCCAAACCCCATCCACCATCCATCCATCCTCCATCCCCCTCATCCCCCTTTCCATCCATCCACCCTTTTTCCCCCATTTCTTTAATACGCACTGTCCGTCCAACCCCCCCCCCCCTTCCATCCATCCATCCACCCTTTCCCCCAATCCATCCACCCTTTTCCATCCAATCCATCCATCCCCAAATTCCATCCTTCCTTTCCATCCATCATCCATCCATCCTTTTACCCACCCAAATCTACCCTCCATCCTTCCATTTTTTTTGACATGCCCCCCCCGGGGCCATCCATCCACCCAAACCACCCCCCCCCCCCCATAAATCCATCCACCCAAATCCATCCATCCCCATCCACCCAACCCACCCTCCACCCCATAAACCACCCCCCCCATCCATCATCCATCCATCCACCCCAATTCCATCCCCATTATATACGAATATCCACCATCCATCCACCCTTTGCATCCATCCATGAAACCAACTTTCCATCCATCCATCCATCCCCCCCCCCAAAACCCCCCAAATTCCATCCAGGGGTTTCCGTCCACCCCCCCCTTCCACCATCCACCCCTTCCTTTCCATCCCCCCCCCCATCCATCCATTCCCCCCACCCCCCCCCCCCCACCATCCATCCGCCCATCCTTTTCCATCCATCCCCCATCCATCTATTATAAAACGCACATGTCCGTCCTTCCACCCCAACCCATCCACCCCCCCCACCCATCCACCCCAAATCCCCTCCATCCATCCATCCCCCCCATCCATCCTCCATCCACCCACCCTTTCCATCCATCCACCCTCCACCCCCCCCATCCATCCACCCAAATCCGTTTTTAAATCTTTTATAGGGCCATGCCCGCCCGTCCGTCCTCCACCCTTTTTCCACCCATCATCCTCCATATCATCCATCCCCCACCTTTCCACCCCTTTCCATCCTCCACCCCACCACCATCGCCATCCATCCACCCATCCGCCATCCTCCCCACCCACCTCTTGTTGGGGGGCCCCCCCCCCGAATGGCATTGCGGTCGTGGCCCTCACACGAATCTTTCCCTGTCGCTGAAGTAATCCCCCCCCCTCTCTGTCTTCAGCCACCATGTGGGGCCGTACAATTTTTTTTTGCCTAGGTCTATCTGGTGTTCTCTATCCCTTCGCTGCCCTTTTGTGAGCAGGTGTTCTAATTTTTTTTTGTATGAAGTGTCCTATAAAAGTAATTTGGGCTTTTCGTAATCTCTAGAGGGCTTCATAATAATGCTACTATAAAACATCTTTTATTTTTCATAATACTTTTCTACTACATACATACTACATATTAAAAAAATACCTACATACATACTTTCATAATAATACATACAACATAAAAAAATTACTTTTAAAATACATAAAATACATAATTTAAAATTTTACTTTTTTACAAAAATGCCCAAAATAATTTCAAACTACTAAAAAGTAATACATAATTTTTATTTCATAAATCATACATTCTTACTGCATGTTTCATACTTACATACATGGGGTGCAAACTAAGTTTCTTGTAAAATACATTTCATCTACATACTTCATTTTCAACATACATACATAAACACATACATACATTTCGTTTCTTTAAAAATACGCCACATACATAATACATGTACATATAACATGCACGCTTTCATGCAACATAATAATCATGCATACATACATGCGTGATAAAAAGTACAAGTAATGCTAATCTTTTTTACATATTTTTATCTACATGGCCCTGCATACTTAATTTTTAAAAATACTCATGAAAGATGGGATGCATAAATACTTTATGCATGCATACAACATACATACTACATAATACATCATACATACTACAAACATTCTAAAATAAATACCTACATAAAATGCATACATACTACATCATACAAAATTTTAAACAAATACATTTAATACTTTTTAAAACAACTACTTTCATACTTTACAATTTCAACATACTAAACTACTTTTATTACATAAAAACTTTCATACAAAAAAAAACATCATTCATCCCTTTTCATAATACATACATACATACACACGTATAAAAATCCCCTTTTTAGTGAAAAGATTTTAAAAACCCAAAAAAACGAACGAAAAAAATATACACTCAAAACAAACACAAACACAAAAACCCTGTGTGCACAAAACAAACAAAAGGAAAAAAAATATGCACCCAAACTAACACATGCAAAACACAAAAAATGACAGACACATTCAAAACACACCAAAAACCCCCAAAAACACACACACACAAAAACACACACACTTATTTTTTAAAAATTTTTTTTTATATATTTA
>JAPXFY010004921.1:0-16472 GCA_030674185.1 Monoplex corrugatus | reverse complement strand
ATAATCACAAAATATAGAAAAGATAGAGAGAGAAGCATGGGCATAATCACAAAATATAGAAAAGATAGAGAGAAGCGTGAGCATAATCACAAAATATAGAAAAGATAGAGAAGCATGAGCATGATCACAAAATATAGAAAAGATAGAGAGAGAAGCATGAGCATAATCACAAAATATAGAAAAGAGAGAGACAAAGCGTGAGCATAATCACAAAATATAGAAAAGATAGAGAAAAGCGTGAGCATGATCACAAAATATAGAAAAAATAGAGAGAGAAAGCGTGAGCATAATCACAAAATATAGAAAAGAGAGAGACAAAGCGTGAACATAATCACAAAATATAGAAAAGAGAGAGACAAAGCGTGAACATAATCACAAAATATAGAAAAGAGAGAGACAAAGCGTGAACATAATCACAAAATATAGAAAAGAGAGAGACAAAGCGTGAACATAATCACAAAATATAGAAAAGAGAGAGAAGCATGAGCATAATCACAAAATATAGAAAAGAGAGAGAAGCATGAGCATAATCACAAAATATAGAAAAGAGAGAGAAGCATGAGCATAATCACAAAATATAGAAAAGAGAGAGAAAGCATGAACATAATCACAAAATATAGAAAAGATAGAGAGAAAGTGTGGGCATAATCACAAAATATAGAAAAGAGAGAGAGAAGCATGGGCATAATCACAAAATATAGAAAAGAGAGAGAGAAAGCGTGAGCATAATCACAAAATATAGAAAAGATAGAGAGAAAGATGGGCATAATCACAAAATATAGAAAAGAGAGAGAGAAGCATGAGCATAATCACAAAATATAGAAAAGATAGAGAGAAGCATGAGCATAATCACAAAATATAGAAAAGATAGAGAGAGAAGCATGAGCATAATCACAAAATATAGAAAAGAGAGAGAAAGCATGAGCATAATCACAAAATATAGAAAAGAGAGAGAGAAAGCGTGAGCATAATCACAAAATATAGAAAAGATAGAGAGAAAGCATGGCATAATCACAAAATATAGAAAAGATAGAGAGAAAGCGATGAGCATAATCACAAAATATAGAAAAGATAGAGAGAGAAGCGTGAGCATAATCACAAAATATAGAAAAGAAGAGAGAGAAGCGTGAGCATAATCACAAAATATAGAAAAGATGAGAGGAAGCGTGAGCATAATCACAAAATATAGAAAAGATAGAGAGAAGCATGAGCATAATCACAAAATATAGAAAAGAGAGAGAAGCATGGGCATAATCACAAAATATAGAAAAGATAGAGAGAGAAGCATGGCATAATCACAAAATATAGAAAAGATAGAGAAGCATGAGCATAATCACAAAATATAGAAAAGATAGAGAAGCAGTGGCATAATCACAAAATATAGAAAAGAAGAGAGAGAAGCATGGGCATAATCACAAAATATAGAAAAGATAGAGAGAAGCATGGGCATAATCACAAAATATAGAAAAGATAGAGAGAGAAGCATGGGCATAATCACAAAATATAGAAAAGAAGAGAGAAGCATGAGCATAATCACAAAATATAGAAAAGAAGAGAGAAGCGTGAGCATAATCACAAAATATAGAAAAGATAGAGAGAGAAGCATGAGCATAATCACAAAATATAGAAAAGATGAGAGAGAAGCTGAGCATAATCACAAAATATAGAAAAGATAGAGAAGCATGAGCATGATCACAAAATATAGAAAAGATAGAGAGAGAAGCATGAGCATAATCACAAAATATAGAAAAGAGAGAGACAAAGCGTGAGCATAATCACAAAATATAGAAAAGATAGAGAGAAAGCGTGAGCATGATCACAAAATATAGAAAAAATAGAGAGAGAAAGCGTGAGCATAATCACAAAATATAGAAAAGATAGAGAGAAAGTGTGGGCATAATCACAAAATATAGAAAAGAGAGAGAGAAGCATGAGCATAATCACAAAATATAGAAAAGATAGAGAGAAGCATGAGCATAATCACAAAATATAGAAAAGATAGAGAGAAAGCATGAGCATAATCACAAAATATAGAAAAGAGAGAGAAAGCATGAGCATAATCACAAAATATAGAAAAGAGAGAGAGAAAGCGTGAGCATAATCACAAAATATAGAAAAGATAGAGAGAAGCATGGGCATAATCACAAAATATAGAAAAGATAGAGAGAGAAGCATGGGCATAATCACAAAATATAGAAAAGATAGAGAGAGAAGCGTGAGCATAATCACAAAATATAGAAAAGATAGAGAGAGAAGCGTGAGCATAATCACAAAATATAGAAAAGATAGAGAGGAAGCGTGAGCATAATCACAAAATATAGAAAAGATAGAGAGAGAAGCGTGAGCATAATCACAAAAATATAAAAAGAGAGAGAAGCATGGGCATAATCACAAAATATAGAAAAGATAGAGAGAGAAGCATGGGCATAATCACAAAATATAGAAAAGATAGAGAAGCGTGAGCATAATCACAAAATATAGAAAAGATAGAGAAGCGTGAGCATAATCACAAAAATATAGAAAAGAGAGAGAGAGAAGCGTGAGCATAATCACAAAATATAGAAAAGATAGAGAGAAGCATGGGCATAATCACAAAATATAGAAAAGATAGAGAGAGAAGCATGGGCATAATCACAAAATATAGAAAAGAGAGAGAAGCGTGAGCATAATCACAAAATATAGAAAAGATAGAGAGAAGCATGAGCATAATCACAAAATATAGAAAAGAGAGATAGAAGCGTGAGCATAATCACAAAATATAGAAAAGATAGAGAGAGAAGAATGAGCATAATCACAAAATATAGAAAGAGAGAGAAAGCATGAGCATAATCACAAATATAGAAAAGAGAGAGAGAAGCATGAGCATAATCACAAAATATAGAAAAGAGAGAGAGAAGCGTGAGCATAATCACAAAATATAGAAGAGAGAGAGAAAGCGTGAGCATAATCACAAAATATAGAAAAGAGAGAGAAAGCATGAACATAATCACAAAATATAGAAAAGAGAGAGACAAAGCGTGAACATAATCACAAAATATAGTAAAGAGAGAGACAAAGCGTGAACATAATCACAAAATATAGAAAAGAGAGAGACAAAGCGTGAACATAATCACAAAATATAGAAAAGAGAGAGAAGCATGAGCATAATCACAAAATATAGAAAAGAGAGAGAAAGCATGAACATAATCACAAAATATAGAAAAGATAGAGAGAAAGTGTGGGCATAATCACAAAATATAGAAAAGAGAGAGAGAAAGCATGAACATAATCACAAAATATAGAAAAGATAGAGAGAGAAGCATGGGCATAATCACAAAATATAGAAAAGATAGAGAGAGAAGCATGGGCATAATCACAAAATATAGAAAAGATAGAGAGAGAAGCATGGGCATAATCACAAAATATAGAAAAGATAGAGAGAGAAGCATGAGCATAATCACAAAATATAGAAAAGATAGAGAGAGAAGCATGGGCATAATCACAAAATATAGAAAAGAGAGAGAAGCATGAGCATAATCACAAAATATAGAAAAGATAGAGAGAGAAGCATGAGCATAATCACAAAATATAGAAAAGATAGAGAGAGAAGCATGGGCATAATCACAAAATATAGAAAAGATAGAGAGAGAAGCATGGGCATAATCACAAAAATATAGAAAAGAGAGAGAAGCATGGGCATAATCACAAAATATAGAAAAGAGAGAGAAGCATAAGCATAATCACAAAATATAGAAAAGATACAGAGAAAGCATGAGCATAATCACAAAATATAGAAAAGATAGAGAGAAGCATGAGCATAATCACAAAATATAGAAAAGAGAGAGAAGCGTGAGCATAATCACAAAATATAGAAAAGATAGAGAGAAAGCATGAGCATAATCACAAAATATAGAAAAGATAGAGAGAAGCGTGAGCATGATCACAAAATATAGAAAAGATAGAGAGAGAAAGCATGAACATAATCACAAAATATAGAAAAGAGAGAGAAGCGTGAGCATAATCACAAAATATAGAAAAGATAGAGAGAAAGCGTGGGCATAATCACAAAATATAGAAAAGAGAGAGAAGCGTGAGCATGATCACAAAATATAGAAAAAGATAGAGAGAAAGCGTGGGCATAATCACAAAATATAGAAAAGAGAGAGAGAAAGCGTGAGCATAATCACAAAATATAGAAAGAGAGAAGCGTGAGCATTATCACAAAATATAGAAAAGAGAGAGAAAGCGTGGGCATAATCACAAAATATAGAAAAGAGAGAAAGCATGAGCATAATCACAAAATATAGAAAAGAGAGAAGCGTGGGCATAATCACAAAATATAGAAAAGAGAGAGAGAAAGCATGAGCATAATCACAAAATATAGAAAAGAGAGAGAGAAAGCATGAGCATGATCACAAAATATAGAAAAGAGAGAGAAGCGTGGGCATAATCACAAAATATAGAAAAGATAGAGAGAAAGCATGAGCATAATCACAAAATATAGAAAAGAGAGAGAGAGAAAGCATGAGCATAATCACAAAATATAGAAAAGAGAGAGAGAGAAAGCATGAGCATAATCACAAAATATAGAAAAGATAGAGAAGCATGAGCATAATCACAAAATATAGAAAAGAGAGAGAGAAGCATGAGCATAATCACAAAATATAGAAAAGATAGAGAGAAAGCGTGAGCATAATCACAAAATATAGAAAGAAAGAAGCGTGAGCATAATCACAAAATATAGAAAAGAGAGAGAGAAGCGTGAGCATAATCACAAAATATAGAAAAGATAGAGAGAAGCGTGAGCATAATCACAAAATATAGAAAAGATAGAGAGAGAAGCATGGGCATAATCACAAAATATAGAAAAGATAGAGAGAAGCGTGAGCATAATCACAAAATATAGAAAAGAGAGAGAAGCTGGCATAATCACAAAATATAGAAAAGATAGAGAAGCGTGAGCATAATCACAAAATATAGAAAGATAGAGAGAGAAGCGTGAGCATAATCACAAAATATAGAAAAGAGAGAGAAGCATGAGCATAATCACAAAATATAGAAGAAGAGAGAGAAGCATGGCATAATCACAAAATATAGAAAAGATAGAGAGAAGCATGGGCATAATCACAAAATATAGAAAAGATAGAGAGAGAAGCTGGGCATAATCACAAAATATAGAAAAGATGAGAAAGCGTGGCATAATCACAAAATATAGAAAAGAGAGAGAAGCATGGGCATAATCACAAAATAGAAAAGAGAGAGAAGCATGAGCATAATCACAAAATATAGAAAAGATACAGAGAAAGCATGAGCATAATCACAAAATATAGAAAAGATAGAGAGAAGCATGAGCATAATCACAAAATATAGAAAAGAGAGAGAAGCGTGAGCATAATCACAAAATATAGAAAAGATAGAGAGAAAGCATGAGCATAATCACAAAATATAGAAAAGATAGAGAGAAGCGTGAGCATGATCACAAAATATAGAAAAGATAGAGAGAGAAAGCATGAACATAATCACAAAATATAGAAAAGAGAGAGAAGCGTGAGCATAATCACAAAATATAGAAAAGATAGAGAGAAAGCGTGGGCATAATCACAAAATATAGAAAAGAGAGAGAAGCGTGAGCATGATCACAAAATATAGAAAAGATAGAGAGAAGCGTGAGCATAATCACAAAATATAGAAAAGAGAGAGAAAGCGTGAGCATGATCACAAAATATAGAAAAGATAGAGAGAAGCGTGAGCATGATCACAAAATATAGAAAAGAGAGAGAAGCGTGAGCATGATCACAAAATATAGAAAAGATAGAGAGAAGCATGAGCATAATCACAAAATATAGAAAAGATAGAGAGAGAAGCGTGAGCATAATCACAAAATATAGAAAAGAGAGAGAGAGAAGCGTGAGCATGATCACAAAATATAGAAAAGATAGAGAGAAAGCGTGGGCATAATCACAAAATATAGAAAAGAGAGAGAGAAAGCGTGAGCATAATCACAAAATATAGAAAGAGAGAAGCGTGAGCATTATCACAAAATATAGAAAAGAGAGAGAGAAAGCGTTGGCATAATCACAAAATATAGAAAAGAGAGGAAGCATGAGCATAATCACAAAATATAGAAAAGAGAGGAAGCATGAGCATAATCACAAAATATAGAAAAGAGAGGAAGCATGAGCATAATCACAAAATATAGAAAAGAGAGAAGCGTGGGCATAATCACAAAATATAGAAAAGAGAGAGAGAAAGCGTGGGCATAATCACAAAATATAGAAAAGAGAGAGAGAAAGCATGAGCATGATCACAAAATATAGAAAAGAGAGAGAAGCGTGGGCATAATCACAAAATATAGAAAAGATAGAGAGAAAGCATGAGCATAATCACAAAATATAGAAAAGAGAGAGAGAGAAAGCATGAGCATAATCACAAAATATAGAAAAGAGAGAGAGAAAGCGTGGGCATAATCACAAAATATAGAAAAGAGAGAGAGAAGCATGGGCATAATCACAAAATATAGAAAAGATAGAAGCGTGGGCATAATCACAAAATATAGAAAAGATAGAGAGAAAGCATGAGCATAATCACAAAATATAGAAAAGAGAGAGAGAGAAAGCATGAGCACAATCACAAAATATAGAAAAGATAGAGAAGCATGAGCATAATCACAAAATATAGAAAAGAGAGAGAGAAGCATGAGCATAATCACAAAATATAGAAAAGATAGAGAGAAGCGTGAGCATAATCACAAAATATAGAAAAGATAGAGAGAAGCGTGGCAATAATCACAAAATATAGAAAAGAGAGAGAGAAGCGTGAGCATAATCACAAAATATAGAAAAGATAGAGAGAAGCATGGGCATAATCACAAAATATAGAAAAGATAGAGAGAGAAAGCATGAGCATAATCACAAAATATAGAAAAGAAGAGAGAGAAAGCATGAGCATAATCACAAAATATAGAAAAGAGAGAGAGAAGCATGAGCATAATCACAAAATATAGAAAAGAGAGAGAAAGCATGAGCATAATCACAAAATATAGAAAAGAGAGAGAAGCATGAGCATAATCACAAAATATAGAAAAGAGAGAGAAGCATGAGCATAATCACAAAATATAGAAAAGATAGAGAGAAGCATGGCATAATCACAAAATATAGAAAAGATAGAGAGAAAGCATGGGCATAATCACAAAATATAGAAAAGATAGAGAGAAGCATGGGCATAATCACAAAATATAGAAAAGATAGAGAGAAAGCTGAGCATAATCACAAAATATAGAAAAGAAGAGAGAAGCGTGAGCATAATCACAAAATATAGAAAAGAGAGAAAGCATGGCATAATCACAAAATATAGAAAAGATAGAGAGAAAGCTGAGCATAATCACAAAATATAGAAAAGAGAGAGAGAAGCATGAGCATAATCACAAAATATAGAAAGAGAGAGAAGCATGGCATAATCACAAAATATAGAAAAGAGAGAAAAGCATGAGCATAATCACAAAATATAGAAAAGAAGAGAGAAAGCATGAGCATAATCACAAAATATAGAAAAGAGAGAAGATGGCATAACAGAATAGAATCACAAATATAGAAAAGAAAGATAGAGAGAAGCATGAGCATAATCACAAAATATAGAAAAAGAGAGGAGAAAGCATGAGCATAATCACAAAATATAGAAAAGAGAGAGAGAAAGCGTGGCATAATCACAAAATATAGAAAAGAGAGAGAGAAGCATGGGCATAATCACAAAATATAGAAAAGAGAGAGCTGGCATAATCACAAAATATAGAAGATAAGAGAAGTGCAAATCACAAAATATAGAAAAGATAGAGAGAAAGCATGAGCATAATCACAAAATATAGAAAAGAAGAGAAGAGAGCACAATCAAAATATAAAAAATAGAGAAGCTAGCATAATCAAATTAGAAAGAGAAAGAGCATGAGCATAATCACAAAATATAGAAAAGATAGAGAGAAGCGTGAGCATAATCACAAAATATAGAAAAGATAGAGAGAAGCTGAGCATAATCACAAAATATAGAAAAGAAGAGAGAAGCGTAGCATAATCACAAAATAGAAAGATAGAAACGGAGCATAATCACAAAATATAGAAAAGATAGAGAGAAGCATGGCATAATCACAAATATAGAAAAGAAGAGAGAAGCATGAGCATAATCACAAAATATAGAAAAGAAGAGAGAAGCATGGGCATAATCACAAAATATAGAAAAGAGAGAGAAGACTGAGCATAATCACAAAATATAGAAAAGAGAGAGAGAAGCATGGGCATAATCACAAAATATAGAAAAAGAGAGAGCATAATCAAAATATAGAAAAGAGAGAAGCATGAGCATAATCACAAAATATAGAAAAGATAGAGAGAAGCATGAGCATAATCACAAAATATAGAAAAGAAGAGAGAAGCATGAGCATGATCACAAAATATAGAAAAGAGAGAGAAGCATGAGCTATCACAATTAGAAAGAGAGAGAAGCATGAGCATAATCACAAAATATAGAAAAGAGAGAGAAGAGGCATACAAAAAGAAGATGAGGCATATAATCACAAAATATAGAAAAGATGAGAGAGAAGCATGAGCATAATCACAAAATATAGAAAAGATAGAGAGACAGGCATACACAAATATGAAGATAGAGAGAACATGCATAATCACAAAATATAGAAAAGATGGGAGAGAAGCATGAGCATAATCACAAAATATAGAAAAGAGAGAGAAGCTGAGCATAATCACAAAATATAGAAAGAAGAGAGAAGCTGAGCATAATCACAAAATAGAAAGATAGAGAAGCTGAGCATAATCACAAAATATAGAAAAGAGAGAGAGAAAGCATGAGCATAATCACAAAATATAGAAAAAAGAGAGAGAAGCATGAGGCATAGATCACAAAATATAGAAAAGAGAGAGAAAGCATGAGCATAATCACAAAATATAGAAAAGAGAGAGAGAAGCATGGGCATAATCACAAATATAGAAAAGAGAGAGAAGCATGGCATAATCACAAAATATAGAAAAGATAGAGAGAAGCATGAACATGATCACAAAATATAGAAAAGATAGAGAGAAGCATGAGCATGATCACAAAATATAGGAAAGAAGAGAGAAGCGTGAGCATAATCACAAAATATAGAAAGAGAGAGAAAAGCATGGGCATAATCACAAAATATAGAAAAGATAGAGAGAAGAAGCGTGAGCATAATCACAAAATATAGAAAAGATAGAGAGAAGCATGAGCATAATCACAAAATATAGAAAGATAGAAGAAGCTATGACATGATCACAAAAATATAGAAAGAGAGAGAAGCATGGGCATAATCACAAAATATAGAAAAGATAGAGAGAGAAGCATGAGCATAATCACAAAATATAGAAAAGATAGAGAGAAGCATGAGCATGATCACAAAATATAGGAAAGAAGAGAGAGAAGCATGGGCATAATCACAAAATATAGAAAAGATAGAGAGAGAAGAGTGAGCATAATCACAAAATATAGAAAAGATAGAGAGAGAAGCATGAGCATAATCACAAAATATAGGAAAGAGAGAGAAGCATGGGCATAATCACAAAATTAGAAAAGATAGAGAGAAGCATGAGCATAATCACAAAATATAGAAAAGATAGAGAGAAGCATGAGCATAATCACAAAATATAGAAAAGATAGAGAGAAGCATGAGCATAATCACAAAATATAGAAAAGATAGAGAGAAGCATGAGCATGATCACAAAATATAGAAAAGATAGAGAGAGAAGCATGGGCATAATCACAAAATATAGAAAGATAGAGAGAGAAAGCATGAGCATAATCACAAAATATAGAAAAGAGAGAGAAGCATGGGCATAATCACAAAATATAGAAAAGAGAGAGAAGCATGGCATAATCACAAAATATAGAAAAGAGAGAGAAGCATGAGCATAATCACAAAATATAGAAAAGATAGAGAGAAGCATGAACATGATCACAAAATATAGAAAAGATAGAGAGAAGCATGAGCATGATCACAAAATATAGGAAAGAGAGAGAGAAGCGTGAGCATAATCACAAAATATAGAAAAGAGAGACAAAGCATGGCATAATCACAAAATATAGAAAAGATAGAGAGAGAAGCGTGAGCATAATCACAAAATATAGAAAAGATAGAGAGAAGCATGAGCATAATCACAAATATAGAAAAGATAGAGAGAAGCATGAGCATGATACAAAATATAGGAAAGAGAGAGAGAAGCATGGGCATAATCACAAAATATAGAAAAGATAGAGAGAGAAGCATGAGCATAATCACAAAATATAGAAAAGATAGAGAGAAGCATGAGCATGATCACAAAATATAGGAAAGAGATAGAGAAGCATGAGCATAATCACAAAATATAGAAAAGATAGAGAGAGAAGCATGAGCATAATCACAAAATATAGAAAAGAGAGAGAGAAAGCATGAGCATAATCACAAAATATAGAAAAGAGAGAGAAGCATGGGCATAATCACAAAATATAGAAAAGAGAGAGAAAGCATGAGCATAATCACAAAATATAGAAAAGAGAGAGAAAGCATGGGCATAATCACAAAATATAGAAAAGAGAGAGAAAGCATGGGCATAATCACAAAATATAGAAAAGATAGAGAGAAGCATGAACATGATCACAAAATATAGAAAAGATAGAGAGAAGCATGAGCATGATCACAAAATATAGGAAAGAGAGAGAGAAGCATGGGCATAATCACAAAATATAGAAAAGATAGAGAGAGAAGCGTGAGCATAATCACAAAATATAGAAAAGATAGAGAGAAGCATGAGCATAATCACAAAATATAGAAAAGAGAGAGAGAAGCATGGGCATAATCACAAAATATAGGAAAGAGAGAGAAAGCATGAGCATAATCACAAAATATAGAAAAGAGAGAGAGAGAAGCATGAGCATAATCACAAAATATAGAAAAGATAGAGAGAGAAGCATGAGCATGATCACAAAATATAGAAAAGATAGAGAGAAGCATGAGCATGATCACAAAATATAGAAAAGATAGAGAGAAGCATGAGCATGATCACAAAATATAGAAAAGATAGAGAGAGAAGCATGGGCATAATCACAAAATATAGAAAAGATAGAGAGAGAAGCATGAGCATAATCACAAAATATAGAAAAGATAGAGAGAGAAGCATGAGCATAATCACAAAATATAGAAAAGATAGAGAGAGAAGCATGAGCATAATCACAAAATATAGAAAAGAGAGAGAAGCATGGGCATAATCACAAAATATAGAAAAGAGAGAGAAGCATGGGCATAATCACAAAATATAGAAAAGATAGAGAGAGAAGCATGAGCATAATCACAAAATATAGAAAAGAGAGAGAAGCATGGGCATAATCACAAAATATAGAAAAGAGAGAGAGAAGCATGAGCATAATCACAAAATATAGAAAAGATAGAGAGAAGCATGGGCGTAATCACAAAATATAGAAAAGATAGAGAGAGAAGCGTGAGCATAATCACAAAATATAGAAAAGATAGAGAGAAAGCATGAGCATAATCACAAAATATAGAAAAGATAGAGAGAGAAGCGTGAGCATAATCACAAAATATAGAAAAGAGAGAAAGCATGAGCATAATCACAAAATATAGAAAAGAGAGAGAAGCATGAGCATGATCACAAAATATAGAAAAGATCGAGAGAGAAGCATGAGCATAATCACAAAATATAGAAAAGATAGAGAGAAGCATGAGCATAATCACAAAATATAGAAAAGAGAGAGAGAAGCATGGGCGTAATCACAAAATCTCTCAGCTGAAGTAAACAGTGATCAGTTCTGTCTACCCACATAAACAAAGATAATGCTGATTTGTCTGATACTTTTTTAAGTTTGATACTTTTTTTTTAAGCTTCAGTTTTTCTCAAGTACATGTATACACATAGTTTTGCCTCCACTGTGCAGATGGTATGTTGTTGCGTATTCTGCGTACACTTATTTTCGATGTGCATGCAAACTATGAGTTTTCATATTTCCATATGCCACCAGACACCGACATGACTTACAGGATATTTAACATGCATACTCGACATTAGAAAATGTTGGACGGTCTTGCAAAGTCGTGAGGACAGAGAGGGTGGGAGATATATACTTGCAGCGTCGAGGGATAGATTTGCATGGAGGGCCATGATCACCAGTGCCATTCGGCATGGCACATGATGATGATACTCAACATTCTGCAACTGTATGTAGGGGTTTTAGGCACTTGACAGGTCTTCACACATGTTGCCCCATGATATTTGAAAAATGTCCACCCCTTCCCTGTCAGGTGGGAAATGCCCGGGCAGGAACGAACCCCAGAACTTCTTTTTGAAGTCTGACACATTACCCACTGACTACTACATCCATCTATTTGGTACCAGTATCATTGACTGCAAAAACTAACATACGATACACACTTTTCATCCATGAGCTGTCAGGGTTTGCCCATAGTACTTTCTGTTCCTCCTGCTGTGATAGAATTGTGTTTGATGTCATGTCTCAAATGTGTTTGTAGTGACTGGCAGTGGGTATTCCTGCTGTGATAGAATTGTGTTTGATGTCATGTCTCAAATGTGTTTGCAGTGACCGGCAGTGGGTATTTCTGCTGTGATAGAATTGTGTTTGATGTCATGTCTCAAATGTGTTTGCAGTGACCGGCAGTGGGTATTCCTGCTATGATAGAATTGTGTTTGATGTCATGTCTCAAATGTGTTTGCAGTGACCGGCAGTAGGCTGGGTTGGAGATTCAGACTGGAAATGCTTGTAGACTGCTGGTAGTTGTCATGTAGATGTCAGAGCTTTGCTTGGTGGTTCCAGGTTTTATTATAGGAAATGGCTTCAGGTCTTTTTCACCACAGAACTTGTTTAGCATTCTCAAAATTGATTAAACGGTCAAACTACAAGCCAGACAGTATGTCACAGTGGGTTTTTGCCATTTGAAACTTATGTTGGATGTGGTGTTTTCAGTGTCCAGGAATATTTTTGTGAAAAACAAAACAAATCTAAACAAAAAAGAAAGAATGGGAAGGAGTGGATGAACATGCAAAAGAAGGGAATAACCTGAAAAATGAAAAAGACAAGATAATACACACACACACACACACACACACACACACACACACACACACACACACACACACACACACACACACACACACACACACACACACACACACACACACGCACACACACACACTCATGCATGCATGCACTCGTACGCACACACACACACACACACACATACATGCATATGCACACACGCACGCGTGCACACCTGCCTGCACGCATGCAGGCAGACACACACACACACACACACACATAGATACACACACAAACCCCCCCCCCCCACACACACACACACACACACACACTCTCTCTCTCTGTCTCTCTGTGTCTCTCTCTCTGTCTCTCTCTCTGTCTCTCTCTCACTCTCAATACACTGACCAGTAAAATCATGGTAGTATGTGCCCAACAATGTTCTGTGGTGAAAAAAGTCCATCGTCTACATCTTACATCTCTGACCCAAGCTGTTTTCTCTGTTGGTGGCAGTTCACAAAGGTTAAAAACGCGCTGACGCAGAAGGTATTAAATTAACCCTCTAAGGCCTGTTTGTTGGGCTTTTTTTGTGAAATAGCGCAGTAATTTCACCAATGTTGTGTTTTGTTGTGGACGTGGTTTTGTGTTGTTGGTATATGCACTGTAACCCTTATAAGATATCAATGCTTGTGTGGATTTCACCACCCTGTCTGGGAGTGGAAACTTGCCATTTAGCTGCATGCACGGTTGTCGGTTCTAACGTGTGCTATCCTAGTGGGCTCAGTTCTCTTGTCTTAGCCAGGATTTCAGTTGAATGATGACGATGTCCAAGAATAGTACACTGTTAGAAATCATAAGTGCATACAGCTAAATAAGGATTTGGGGAAAAATTCTTCATGTTTACTACCAGAAAATAAAGAACTCCTTATTAATTTTTATTTTATGTTTGTTTGTTGAAAATCCCCCTTTTTTTTTAATACCAGAAAACAAAGAATTCCTTTTTGATTTTGATTTTATGTACATTTTTTTAAAAAGTAGACCTTTGTCTCTGTCTCAGTTAAATCAGTATGTGCCCCTGCCCTAAACTATTGAAAATTGGCCCAGTTCTTTTCTGTATGGTACACACTGCATTCTTATGTGAAATGATAAATTTCTGTTTAACTGTTTGACTCCTGCATCCTGTCCACCAGCATTCTGCATTGCCAACCACGCTAGCAAAGCAAAAACTTAACCCATTGATTCCTTCACCATATCCACCAGCTTCCTGCAGGAAGCCAGTGGATATGGTGAGGGAATCAGAGGGTTAAGATTTTGAAGCTGGTGGGTAGGGTGCGGGAGTCAAAGGGTCAAGTGTTCTTGTTTAGCGCTATCCTGCAAATTCATGTGTGGACTCACTGCACATCATACATGATCAGACTTTTTTTTTTTAGTGGTGCTCAGAGAATTCAAGATACCAGGTGAGCTGACCATATTCCACAATGTTGTTGCACAGTCTTCATCTTTGATAGGGGCTGCATGCTGACTGTTTTCGTGTCTCCATAAGCCAGCCACTGACATGACTTAACATGTTTCTGAGCATGTATATTTGATATTCTGCATGTATATACACAGGAAGAGGTTCAGGCACAATCAGTTCTTCACATGTATTGACCAGGGGTATGGGAAAAAAATCACCATCTTTTACGCAGCAGGTGGAGATGTCTGAAAGAATCGAACCCAGGTCTTTTGGAGTCTGACACTTACCCACTTTACTATTGTGCCTGTCATTATTTTAACTGCCTAAAGAGGAACCAGAAAAACAAAACAAAAACAAAAAACAAAAAAAAACGAACATGTATTTAATACAACCAGACAAGACAAGCGCAAATTTTAGGCCTTTGTCAAGCGTAAGATAACAAACAACCACCAGATACAAAAATTAGGAGAAAAATACTGAAACTTCACTGCTGCTCTGTCCAGGCCTCGGTACTTTTTATATGGTATCTTAATCTATATTTTTGGCCACTTCTCCCTCCCTAAATTGTAATCTTCATTTTTGGCTGTTACCCTCTGCTGCCCCTCCCCCCCTCCCAGTCTCCAAGTTCTGTTCTACGCTACAGGACCCGTTCATCACATGGCGATCATTTTTTTTTCCCTAAAGTGAACAAAAGAGTCGCCCATGTGCTTGATTTCTTTCAAAATGTTTAACCCTTTAACTCCTGTACCTGTCCATCAGCATCCTGCTTTGCCAACCATGCTAGCTAATAAAAAACATAACCCTTTGAATCCCTCACCCTATCCACCGGCTCCCTGCAGGAAGCCGGTGGATAGGGTGAGGGAGTCAGAGGGTTAAGTTTTTGCAGTTGGTGGATAGTGTGTGGGAGTCGGAGGGTTAAAATGAAGTACGAGTACATACCTTGCAACTGTTGTGTCTTAACTCACAATTTGTGTTATCGTGTTACCGGTGAGAGCCCATTTGTGCACCATTTTGTTTTTGCTATATTCCATCAGTGACAGCACGTTTTAGTTTTTGCAGCATTTATCAAAAGATATAACACCACCCATATGTTGTTGTTGTTGTTGTCATTGTTGTCGTTTGTGGTTATTTTGCTGAGAGGAGTTTTAAACGACCAATCACAGAAAATGTGACGTAAAATTGATGTTGGTATTTTTATTTTCTTGTTGCCTCTTCTTTTCTACGTAGTTTAAAAAACATTTACTGTTATCACAGAAAGTGCAATATGAATTTCGTATCATTATTGTTTTATTGGATGAAAAAGAAAAGCTATGAACTTCATGTATTGTTACTGTCTTATGTGTTATTTTTATCACACATGCTGTGTTCATTTTTAGTTCTAAAATTCACTGACATCAGAAGAACAGAGTGTAGTGGAAATTGCATAATATCAATCGGTCCATTATGAGTAGATGCTGAATTAGAAGAACAAGTACCTTGGATTTTTTTTTCTTCCTAATTTCTGTGTTAATTCTTTTCTGTTGTAACTAACTGGAGCTGATGTTGTGGGTGCTTACTGCTTGTCACAGTATTTGCATGCACATTTAAACTACTGTTTTGTGTATCGTATGCACTAAATGTTACACCGCACACTTCTTGCCTTTCGTTGACTCTCACTGACAATATTAGAGGCCTATTTGGTGCAAAGGTAAAACACTCACCGTCACATCTGCCTGCTTGAGTTTGTTCATATATGAATCACGCCTGTGAAACTTGGGTCTGTGTGTGGGGCCTTAGTCTGCCCAGTTGTAAATGGATACCTCACTTTTGTTCAAAGTTAACTCTTTGACTACCGCACACTAACCAGCAATTGCAAAACATAACCCTTTGACTCCCTCACCCTATCCACCAGCTTCCTGCAGGAAGCTGGTGGATAGGGTGAGAGAGTCAAAGGGTTAAGTTTTTGCCTTACTAGCATGGTGGACAATGCAGGTTGTTG
>JAPXFY010004920.1:0-16473 GCA_030674185.1 Monoplex corrugatus | reverse complement strand
AACACACCCCAAAATTTTCCCAACACCACACAAACACACCACACAAACACCACACAACCAACACACACCCCACACAAAACCCACACAACACACACCCCCAACACGCACACACACCCCGTCTAAAAATCACTTATAGTGAAAAGACGTTAAATCAGGGAACGAACGAAACACCACCACCACAACACACACCACACCCCACACACAACACACCAAAATTGCACCCACACCCACACAAACGCACGAGCACTCCACAGACGGGACACTTACACAAACTATCCCTCCAAGTCCTTATGAAATAATTTTCCTTTAAAAAAAACGGGGGATTAAAAAAAGGTATTAGGGGAAGGTTCTTTTTGAGGGAATACAAGCTTTATCATGTAGACCACAAAAGAACCCACAGATTGCGCCCGCGCACACCAAAACCACTATGCATAACACACGCACGCACGGCCCCGCACGCACGCACCCCCAGGGCACGCACAACACACCCAACACACACACCACACACCACACCCCACACACACACACCACCACAACCAACCACCCACCACATATATATTTTAACATGGATGTCGTTTTTTTCGGGTGAGGAATTTTGGCGACCGGGGAACTATAAAACCTAATCTGATACAGAATATCTTTCTGTTTACCGACGGAAAGGGGAATCTATGTTGGTAATCGTTTTCCGACAATTGGAATCAGATTTTTGGGGTAAATACCGTAGATGGGAGAGGTTCTCGGTTATGTGAGGCTGATGCATTAGAAAAAGGTCGCAGCTATGCAAATAAGATAATGGACATTGATGATCGGGGATAGGCCCACCTTCAGTCCTCTTTAAAATTTAGAGTAGATAATTTTATGTCGATGGTATGTATATGTTATGTATGGATTTTAAACGTACGTAAACAAGGAATGTCAAAACAAAAAAATTCATCGGCTATCGTGGATCAATCTTATAAAATTTTTGGGACAACAATTTAAGGGGGACACCAGAAAAAATTTTTCAATTCTTTATCTGAAAAAGTACATAGTTTGGTCGCTTTTGACCCAAAATGTAAGCATTTTATAATAAAAGACTTTCTTGGGCTGTTTGAATATATCTTACGAAATTTTGGTCAAACATTTTCAGGTCTTAGAGGGACTTTTTCACCTTGTAACATCGAATTTGCTAAGAATCTTTTTCGAGGTCATTATTCTGGAAAATGGCCCTGAAAAACAACGGAGTATTGTTTTTTTAGTTTTTTTAACATCTCTCGCTTCTGGTGCGCCAGCACGCTCACGAGTGTATGTATGTGTGTATGTGTGAATGTGAGTGGGCCGTGCGTGTTTATGTGTGCGCGCGGGGTGTGTGTGTGTGAACCCCCGGCACGCCCCGCGCGCACGTGGTGTATTTTGGGGTTAGAGGTGGTCCGGGAGAGTGCAATGATTTTATGGAATCTTGAAGGGAGGAGGGGACTGAACAGTCATAAAACCCATATGGTCCCGCCCCCTGTCTCTTTCCTTCTCTCTGTTTCTCTGTCTGTCTGTCTGTCTCTCTCACCACACGCACGCACAAAACACCCCCCACACACACACACGCGCGCGCGCCCCACACCCCAACATTACAAAACCACACGCACACACAACACAAAAACCACACACACGCCACGCAGGGCACACCCCACCACCCCACACACACCCCACACACACCCCAAAAAAAAGCATTTATATTTTATTTTCTACGACTTCCATTATTACTTACTATTACTGCTACTAGTAACAATTTACTACTGTTTTTCCCATGTTACTACACCACAGACAAAACACACATGCAAAAGGTTAGACAAAAAGCCGAAGGATTATAAACCCAACACGAGTATTGATGGGGATTGCTTGCAATAAAGGATTCATGAGCTGGTTAACTTCCTGTTGATGGCTTTCCTCCTTTTCATATTCTGCCCACCCCCCAAAATCTCTCTGTGTGTCTCTGTCTGTCTGTCTGTCTGTCTGTCCTTTCTCGTTTGTCTCTCTTCTCTTTTCCTCTCTCTCTTCTCTCTCTCTCTCCTCTCTCTCTCAGACTCTGAAAAAAATCTACGAAACACGGGCCGCGGGGGCGCGGCCGCGCACAACACACACCCACACCCCCCACACACCCCACACAGGACCACACACCACACACCACAACACACACACAATTACACATGCACGCACACACGGCGCGCACACACCCAATACACAACACAACGCGCACACCCCACACACACACACACACCCCACACCCACACCACACAAAACACACACCACACACCCCCACAAACCCCAACACACAGCTTCAGGATTCATAAAGCTGGGTTAGATTCCTGTTGTTTCACTCACAAACAGACAAATTCACCAGAGGGAGGAGAGAGAGAGAAAACGGAGAGAGGGAGAGAAGAGGGAAAGGAGAGAGAGGGGGGAGAGATTGGCCGGGGGGAAGGAGGGGGAATTCATGAGCTGGTTTGTCTTCCTGTTAATTGGCCTTCCCCCTCTCTGTCCCCCCTCTCTCTTTTCCCTCCGCCTCTCTCTCTCTCTTCTCTCTCTCCCCAACCACACCGCGCCGGCCCCGCGCGCGCCGCACACAGAGTGGCAGAGGGAGAGAGAATTTATCAGCTGGTAGCTTCCTGTTGCTGGCCTCCTCCATGCTCCCTTTTTACTCCCCACCCTCTATCTCTCTGTGCATGGCGCATTACTCGCCCCGCACGCGCGGCGTATATGTGTGCCCTGCGTTTTGTGCGTTGTTTTTTATGTTATGTTCGTAAATTGTGTGTGTGTGTCTATTTGTGTTTTTGTGTCTCTTTGTGTGTGTGTGTGTGTATGTGTGTGTGTGTGGGGGTGTGTGTGTGGTGTGTGGTTGGTGGGGTTGTGAGTGGAGGAGAGAGGACAAAGGGGGAACCAAGAAATTGAGGAGGAGGAAAGGGGTGTGTTGTGTGTGTGTGTGTGTGTGGTGTGTGTGTGTTTTGGGTGAGAGAGAGGAGAGGAGAGGAGAGAGAGGGGAGATGTAAACAATTTGAAAATTTTGATTTTCTTCTGAAGCATTGAACCCCCGGAACAAGACTTGGAACCTGACTGTAAAATAAACAAACAATGACATTGAAATTTTTTACAATCATTTTAAAAAACCCCGAAACCCCACGATTGTATGACAAGCCCACCACCACAGCTCAAGTCAAAAACAATAATCCTGCTGCTTATTTAGCTGATAAACCCCGTTATCTAATCTAAACGCAATTAAAAAAAAAGTATGTAGTTTACTTACTGATATCAAAAGGGTGCATGTGGTGCGCACCACCACACCATGATAACACACAAAACAAACCCCCATACACCAACCACGCACATACACCACTTTCCCCACACACCCACTCTCCCCTTTTCTCACACACACAACACCCCCACCACCACACCCCACCACACAAAACACACACACACACCAAAACCCCAACACCACACACACACTCACTCCCCTCTCACACTTTGCACACACACCCACTCAACACACACCACACATACATTACACACAGGCACGCAGGCACGTACACCAATCCCACAGTTTAACATTAGGGAATTTTGTTTTTGGATTTGTATAAAACTTAAATCAATTATAATAGGGGGGAATTTAGTGCAATATTTCTGCCGAGATATTTATATGACGAACATTTCAAATTGTTGGTCATTATTTCCTTCTTTCGAGAGAGGGGGACAGGCGTTTCTCTTCTTGGTTAAGCTTGGTTTTTTTCTGTCCTTCAAAGGCCCTCAAAAAAATGAGTTTTGCCAAGGGAACGTGTCATCACCTGCTCTCAGTAAGGAAAAGACTACGTTCATATGTACGTGGTGAATATTGCAAAAACTTGAAACAAGTAGCAAGCGCAAAAGACACATTGAAAAAAAAGAAATAAAGTGCTTCTTTCTTCCCTGTTTTTTTTTGTACATAAAGGGCACAGAGAGAGAGGAGGAGGGGAGGAGAGAGAGGGAGAGGAAGGAGAGAGGAGAGAGGAGAGGAGAGGAGAGGAGACAGACGGGGACAGACGGGGACAGAGACAAGAGACAGGGACAGATACAGGAGACAGAGAAACACGGGAAAAAAAAAAAAAAATTGTATTTTGCGTGTATTTTAGGTGTGTGTGCGTCTGTGTGAGTTTTGAGTGCAGGGGCGGGGCCCACTCACGCACACATACACACGGATCCGTTGTTGACATTAATCATATCAAAACTCCTACCATTTTTTCCCCTTTTCTTTTCTTGGGTTTGTGGCTGACAGTAATTTTCTTTTTCTTTTTCTTTTCTTGTTCTCTTTCTCAAAGTGTGGCGCGCGCACTCGCAGTGGGTTTTGGGGTCTTTACTATAAACTTGTAGTATCTTCCCCTAAATCTCTCGCTTAGTTTCTTTTGTCTTGGTGTTTTTGTCTGGGCGTATTTTTTTTTGGACCCCTTTACTATTTTTCTTTCTCTGTCTTTTTCCCCAATCCTTTCCCCCTCCTTTTCTTTTCTGTCTTTTCTTACTCCCCCTAGTGCTTGCCGTGTGTTTTGGTTTTTAACTGTTATTGTAAGGGTTTATCGACTAGAAGTATGAAAAATGCTCCTTTAAACAACCTACAACCTTTCGTTTTCAGATCAAACAAAGTATCTTGTTACTTTCTTTTTTTATTTGTCACAGGATTTTTTTCCAAATCTTCTTTTGCTAAAGAGGAAAAAAATTTTACAGTAAAAAATTAAAAAGGAAAAGTCCACATCAAAAGGGAGGAAAAAAACGTCTAAAAATTTAAATGAGGGTCAAGGATGAGGAAAAAAGCAATTCATTACATAGATCTGTGTTGCGCGTATCACGCGGGTGTGTGTTAGTGGTAGTTGCGCGCGTTCATATTTTGTTTTTGTTTGTGTGTTTATCTCTCTACGTGTCTGGGAGGTGGAAAGTTGGGAACAAATATTTTTCAGATGTTTATGGGGTGGTTCTGTATTTTCATTTTTTCTGTTATCAAAAACACAAACAAAAAACAAGATTTTAGTGTTGGGGGGTTTTTAAACGGCTTTTTTGTTAGTACAAATGAATAATCGAAAGTTTGTTGATTTTTGTCAAGATTTCACTCCCTTGATCCCGATTGAGGGATAGAGGGTTAAACACAAAAAAATTGGGATATTTTTCACTCAGCATACTAAAAAAAATACAGCACGTTTAGTGTGCTGTCTAATTACAGATGGATGTCCATGGGTTTGACAAGGGGCCCCCCAGTCTCCATAAACACGTTCCGCAGGGTTTCCCTGTTTTTTACAACGTGAAAAAATCAAACCCCCAATGGGCGTAACGAGGGGCCCTCTGGGGAAAATACATGGACTAGGCAAACACAAGGAGCCGTTGGGAAAATCACACCCTTCATCAAGATTATCGAACTGGCCCTTTTTAGGCGAAAGCATGTGTCGACAAACATCGGGTTACAGTTGACAGCAGTTTGATAAATGTATTTTTTACATTTTTGGGTTCTTGGGGAGGGGGGGGGGGGGATTTGGGGGGCCCCACCAATGGCGACACAGTCTTCTTGTAGGGTCTCTTAAGGGGCATGTCTCAAACGTTTGCAAGTCAATGTCTTGTTTTTGTAACTCGGGGCATTGATTAACAAGGAATAGAAATGGGACAAGATTACCAAGGGGATAGCTGACAGGCGAGGGCCTCTGTCGAAAATAAAAAAAGCTGAAATAAAATGATTTGCAACCAATGGATAAGAAGCTGAAATTGTGGGCTTGTACTCAAATTGCCTTGGAGTTCAAAAGTAGAGGCATTCCTAGGTAAGTTTTGGAACAGAGGTCTTCACCCCATGAAAAAAAAAGAGCTGAAAATAAAGGTTTTACATTATGGAGAAAAAGTTCTGAAATGTAGACTTCCAACAAAGGGGAAAACTGAGAGTTTTCCATTATGTGTAAGTGAATTAAAAATAGAGGATTTTACCACATTGGTAAGAGAGCTGAAAGGGAGGACTTAAAGAGAACTGAAATGGAGGCTTTTCATCATAAACCAAGAGAGTTAAAAGAAGAGGTTTTTTCATCATGTGTAAAAGAATTGAAATAGGAGCTTTCCATCATGGTCAAAAGAGCTGAAACATAGCTAGCAAATCAAAAAGATAAAGAAGCTCAAAAAGACGCTTGCAATCAATCAGTGCGGTGGAGTTTGAAATAAAATTGATAATCAGTGATAAGGAAGCTGAAAGTGGTGGCTTATTATTCGCGAGAAAGAGTTCTGAAAAACGGTTGCAAGAGAAACTGAAAGAGATTTTCGTACTTTCCGGGGACTACAGAAAAGGCAATCAGAAATCTACTTTTGCCAGTTCTAGAGGCTGGTTTTTTTTTTCCCTTTATTGCTGTTTTCGCCGGCGGGGCCCACTTCAGATTAATGACCTCATTTGCATAACGCTTCTTTTTAAGATATTAAACCCTTTCATTTGCATTCCCTCTTTTCTTGCTATTTCCCGCTCCCTTCGCTGGTCTTCCTCATACATATTGCAGGGGACAGTGGCCCGGGGTTTAAATCGGGGGTTTTGGGTGGGGATGGGTGGTGGGGAAACACTTTCAAAGCATAGATACATTAAATTTGGGAAGGGAAACATCGTCAAGACATAGAAAATTATCACATTATTTACTTACGGTGGAAAAATTTGTCAAGACATAGACATTTTTAACTTAGTGGGGGAAACATTGGGTCAAAACGTAGAATATTAACTTAGTGGGGGAAAACTTTTGTCAAAACATAGACATATTAACTTTAGTGGGGGAAACATTGTCAAGACAGAGACATATTAACTTAGTGGGGGAAAAATTGTCAAAAACATGGGGACATATTAACTTAGTGGGGGAAAAAATTGTTCAAAACATGGGGGACATATTAAATTTAAAGGGGGGGGAAAACATTGTCAAAACAAAAGACATATTAACTTAGGGGGGGGAAACATTGTCAAGGACTTTAGGACATATTAACTTAGTGGGGGAAACATTGGGTCAAAACATAGACATATTAACTTAGTGGGGGGGAAAACATTGTCAAACGTAGACATATTAACTTAGTGGGGGAAAAACATTGTCAAAACATAGGACTTTATTAAACTTAGTGGGGGAAACATTGTCAAAAACATGAAAATTTTTAAAAACTTAGTGGGGGGGGGAAAAAACATTGTCAAAAACATTGGGGACATATTAAATTAGTGGGGGAAAAATTGTAAAAAAACGTAGACATATTAACTTAGTGGGGGGAAACATTGTCAAAACATAGACATATTAACTTAGTGGGGGAAACATTGTCAAAACATAGACATATTAACTTATTTGGGGGGAAATTGTCAAACTTTAGCCCATATTAACTTAGTGGGGGAAACATTGCCCAAAAACATAGACATTTTTAACCCTTAGTGGGGGGAAACATTGTCAAAGACATAGACATATTAACTTAGTGGGGGAAACATTTTTCAAAACATAGCCCATTTTTAACTTAGTGGGGGAAACATTGTCAAAACATAGACATTTTTTAAACTTAGTGGGGGAAAACCTTGTCAAAAAAATAGACATATTAACTTAGTGGGGGAAACATTGTCAAAGGACATAGACTTTATTAACTTAGTGGGGGAAAACCATTTTTCAAAACATAGACATTTTAAAATTTAGGTGGGGGGAAACTTTTGTCCAAAAACATAGACATATTAACTTAGTGGGGGAAAACATTGTTCAAAAAAAAATGGGGGGACATATTAACTTAGTGGGGGAAACATTGTCAAAACATAGACATATTAACTTAGTGGGGGGAAACATTGTCAAGGAATAGAATATTAACTTAGTGGGGAAGGAAAACATTGTCAAAACATAGACATATTACTTGTGGGGGAAACATTGTCAAACTTTGTAGGGTAAACCATTGTCAAAACTTTAGACATAATTAACGTTGGGGAAATATTGTACGACATAGACATATTAATATCTGGGGAAAACCATTGTCACGACATAGACATAATTAACATCGGGGGGAAAACGGTGTCAAAGCATAGACATATTAAAACTTTCGGGGGGGAAATCAGGGGTCAAAAAATAGACATTTTCAACTTTCGGGGAAAAAAGTGGTTCAAAGCATAGACATATTGCGCCCTTTACGCTTCTGAGAATCTTTGTGAATTTGAACTTTTTTTTTTGCGCCTTCACGCTAGAGGCAAGGCAAAAATTACTAAAGGTTTGGGTGACCTTTAAAATTCCCTTCTCATGTTCAGATTTCCGCTCTCGTTTTTTCTCTCTAGCCACAATCATGGACTTGGATCTTTGGAAACCACCCACGAAGAGCAGTTGAACCACCGTTTTGTCCCCCTCCCTTCTCCTTTTTGCCCCTTCCACCTCCCTCCCTCTCTCTCTCTGTGTTCTCTCTGTCTCTGCCTTTGGTTTTCTGTTCTGTCTGTCTGTCTGTTTTGTTTAATACACACACCACACCAACCCCACACACACCCCACACACACAAAACTCTTTCTGCAGATTTTCTTTTTCTTCCTTTCGGTCAATTCTGGTAAGTTTTTTTGTGGGTTTGTTTTGTTGTCTGTTTTTGGTCATTTGTTTGTTTTGGTTTGGTTTTTGTTCTTTTTGTTTGTTTTTGTTCTCTCTTTTTAAATTTTTCTCAGGTCCATATTTTTTTCAAAACTGT
This sequence comes from Monoplex corrugatus, assembly GCA_030674185.1. Classification (NCBI taxonomy): domain Eukaryota; kingdom Metazoa; phylum Mollusca; class Gastropoda; order Littorinimorpha; family Ranellidae; genus Monoplex; species Monoplex corrugatus. The sequence goes on along the minus strand of JAPXFY010004920.1, from coordinate 7,800 downwards.
TTTCACTGGGGGGTTTTTTTTTTCACTTCCTTTTCTTTCTCCCTTTTTTTGTTTTTTTTTTTTTTTTTTTTCTGATTTGGTCTCCCACTTCAAGTTTGTCTGTTTCTTTATTTTGTTTGTTTTCGTCTGTCATTTTTGTCTTTCTTGCTGTTTTTCTCTGAACTGAACCTCCTTACTCAAACCTATTTCTTTGGATCGTTTTCTTTCTTTCGTTTCCTTTTTTCTGTGATTCTCTCTCTCTCTTTTTCCCTTTTTCTTCTCTCTCTCTACTCTCTCGCACCTCTCTCTCTCTTTTCTTCTCTCTCCCCTTTTTCTCTTCTCTCTCTTTCTCTCTCTCCCCTCCTTTTTCTCGCACTCTCTCTCTCTTCAGTGTCTTTCTCCCCCGTTTCTTCTCTTGGTTTTGTTTGCTGTCCTATTGGGCCTTTTTCTTTTTGTTTTTAGTTTGTAAATTTATTAGTACCCAAAGTTTATTTTATTATTTCCTTTTGTTAGTCCAAAAAGAGGGGCATGCAGGCACTTAGAAATAAGTTAAGATATGTTGTTTTAAAAAGAATATGCCATGGTTATACAGGGTAATCCACAGGATTTTCTTTTTTAATTCTGTGTGAATTTCTCCCCTCATTGTACGTTTGTTAGGCCTACGTTAGGGGGTCATCAAACTTGAGTGTTTTAATATTACCTGAAAAATTTAAAATTAAGAAAGTGGAGATTTAGTTACTTTTTTTGCTCCCACCAAAAGCATTTTAAGGGGTTGAAAAAAAAAAACGTGCAGAAAACCCGGGATAGGTGTATGCGATAGTTTACTCTCTCTCCCTCTCTATCTCTCTGTCTCTCTTCTCTCTCTTTTTCTCTCTTCCCGTGTATGTTTTGCTAAAAAAACTAAAACCCAATACGAAAGGGACAATTGATAACCTATTTATTTGCAAAGCATCTTCAGCAAGTTGGACAGATGATGTTTAGGAAATGTTGACGTTATATACACATCTTAGATTAAAAACTTGTTTTGATTGTTTTAAAACAGATCTACACAGAGAAATAGGTTGACCAGTTACTCTCAAGAGGTATGAACATTTGCCCCCAAAATGAAAACCCCACGCAGGGACAATGGAAGGACCACACTTTGTGGTTTAGAAATCACATCTGTAGAATGAGGGGGTTTTTCATTTAAACATCCGCAGCTTTTTCAGGAGTTAAAGGAACATTGTTGGGTTTGTTTTTCTTACCGAAATGAAAATCCGTGGAACGAGCAGCTGGAAGGGGGGACATGGCTCTAATGTGTTTTTAGATGGGTTTTTTAATGATTTTTTTTTTGGTTCAGTGTCACAATGGGTTTTGTAGGCCAGTTTTTAAAGATCGCTAATGTTTGAAACGCAGTGTTGTTTTCTTAAAAAAAGGGACTGTCCCTGCTTTTGTTAACACTGGTTTTCTGAGATGTGGAAAAAAACTACTTAATTTGGATTGGAGTTGCTTAAACATATTTCCCCATTCCTGTATTAAGCGCCAACTTCAGCTACCTCTGTCCAGGTGACCATCTCTTACATTGTCTCCTATTCGATTATTGTTCCCACCCTGCTCTCTGGGTTGCCCGCTTCTTTTTACCCCACATGCTTCAGCGTATTCAGAATTCTGCGGACGGTCTTACCCTTACGTAAAAAAGAGACATGGATTCATATCACCCTCTTCCTTCACTTTCTCCATTGGTTGCCTGTTCCTCGAAGAATTCCCCATAAAAAAAATGCGTACTGTCCACAGTGTATCAGGGGTTTAGGCCTTTACTCCCACCTATTTATTTGTGTGACCACCTCCGAAAGTTTTGCTCCGGGCCCGACCTCTCCGTTCTGCTTTCTGTTCTCATTTGTTTACACAAATTTCTTGATACAGATATATCACAGGTCGGTCCCCCGCTCTTTTTTTTGTGTCTGGTCCATACAACTGTAACCAGCTTCCCCTGTCTTTTTGACAGTCACATACTGTGTCTTCCTTAAAAGACTTATTTGAAGACGTACCATTTGTCCGGCAATGATTTTCCCCCTTCTGTTTTGCCCACCCTTTTCATTCCTACTTTCCCTCCTGTTTTCCCATTTCCTGGGTTTGTGTGTGTTTTGTACACTTGACTTTTTGTCAGTGCTTTGTGAAATACTTTGGTGAATGATTGACAGTGCATGCTTTGATTTCAGTGATTTATTTATCAAGATTTGGCGTTGTATATATTTTCATTATTTTTATTATCATTGTTATGTTTCTACTTATATTTTTTTTTCATCTTTTTGTTCCACTTTTTGTTTACAACAAAACGGAACATCCAAACATACAGTGGGGGAAAAAAAAAAACGATATGAAATCATATATACATGTATGTATAAAATATTGTTGACATATGAAACCGTTATAAACCATTTTTTCAGAATATACATAATGATTTTTTTTATGTACTGGAGGTTTAAAAAGTGAAAAATCAAGATCCAAGCAAAGGTTCAGCATTTTTTATGATTTTTTTTCTAATCATTTTCTTTTTTTTCTGTATGATGACCCAAACAACGAACAATGTGTGATAACGGAAAATGATACCAATTTATACATATAAAAAACAAGTATTGTTCACACATAAAACAACCTATAAACATACAAAAAAAAATATTGAATATTCTAATCAATGGGAAGATTTCATTGGTGTACATCAAGATTTAAGAACATTATCATGAAGAAAATCCGTCTAAATACGAGGGAAAAAATTAGGCATGTAGTTTTTTCCACTGAGTATTTAAATGGACCACAGGTTTGTACTTAGGCATTTCTTATATGAAACCAACTTCTGTCTTTCTGGGTTTGTACTTTTATATTATATACATTTGAGATTATTTTGTATTAAGCATGACCAATCGTCCTTCCTTTCTTTGTTTTTTCGGGGGGGGGAAAAAAATTGTTCTAAGAGATTACGTATTTTCAAACATGAGCAAGAAGCTAGGGACCGATATAAATGAGGAAGAAGAACCAATGTTCGTGTTAAGGCTGCTTTTCACGGCCGTTTTCAAAACAGAGAAACAGGGCGCTGATGTTGTTGCAAAAAAAGTTCTGCTGTCTTCGTCTTTAAATTAGGGGGCTGTGTATATTTGTGAGGCAATTTGGCGTGTTCTGCTGTAGGAAATCGCTCATTTCGCCGTTTGGGGGGGCGCCGTTTTTAATGCTTGTTCTCTAACATCCGGTCTGGCTTTTTCACAACAAGCCAGGGAAGCAAGCCAGCGGTCTTGTCCAATAAAAACCACCCCTTAAAACAAGAGCATGGGTCAAGATGGTGCCATCTATTTCTGCATTCCCTGGCGTCCTCCACGGAGAAAGCCGTTCTTTGATAAATAATGCCACAAGTCGTGTACTGGGACGGGGGGCAAAGTAGTGGTTGGAATAGTTCTCTACAGTGTTTGTGGTTTTGAAAAATTGGTCTCCCAGAAGCGGATGTCACGCACAGTCGAGTGGGAGTTGCCATATGGCGGGGGTGAAACAGCTTCTTGCCCGGGAATATGAACTCACTGTCCCAGTTCACGTAACTGCTAATGGGTATCTGTCGCTCATGGGGGGAGGGAAGAGATGGCAGAAAAATGAGAAGAGGAGGGGTACCTTCCTCATAAAGATGGGCCCTAGATAGGGCAAATTACACAGGCAAGACAGGAAAGTGGATACCCAAAAGAAAGATAGACACGACGGAAAGATGGAATACAATAGGACGACAAGACGGAAAGATGAATACAATTTGACAGACACGACGGAAAAAATGAATACAATAGACAGACACGACGGAAAGTGAATAAAAATTTGGACAGACACGACGGAAAGATGAATACAATAGGGGGGCAGACACGCGGAAAGATGGATTACAATAGAAGACACGACGGAAGATGAATACAATAGATAGACAGGACACGACGGAAAGATGAAATACAATAGACAGGACACGACGGAAAGATGAATACAATAGATAGGACACGACGGAAAGAGGATTTCATTAGATAGACAGGACACCGACGGAAAAAAATGGATACAAACAAAGGTTCGACGGAAAGATGGATACAATAGATAGATAAAACAAAAAACGGAAAGATGGATACTCATTTACTCTATTGCAACTTACAATTTGGAGTGGGCGGGGTGGTTTAGAAGAGGGCAATGGCAGGGGAAACCTTTCCTTTTGGCAGACGTTACTGAATACCTCAGGAAAAAGGAACTATTGCTGTGGCATCGGTGTTTTATTTTTTTTTTGTCGTTAAAAGCTAATAATGGTGCTTTGAGACAGCAAATTTCTGTTTGGGTTTGCTTTAACCGACATAGGGGCTAGCATAGTACTGGAAAATAGTCCTGCTATATCGGGTATTTTGTACCTGTGGAATAGTCTTCGTTACAGTTACATCAAGGGCTGAGTTTAAAAATCAGTTAAAAAGAATATACAACAATCGCTTCAAAAAAGAATTATGAGAAGGGAATAACTGAAAAACAAATGTTTTAAAAAAGTTCAAAAAAAAACTTAAAAGAAGAAAAAAAGAAGGGGGGGGGACCACGGGGCCCAGTCTAACTATCCATAAATTTCCCACGCATTCTCCTCTGTTTTTTCCTTTTCCTTTCGTCCCAGTTTCTTTTAAAACGGAAAAATAACAATGATCTTCCACTTTTGGCAATGATGAGTGTGTTTTTTCTTACCTGTATGTAACGTTTGCCTCCCTCTGCAGGGGCGAAAATGGGTACAGATTTGGTGTCTTTTAGTGGGAGTTGGGGCTGTGGGGGCCTGCGGTGAAGGGGCATTGTTGCTCAAGGGGCCCCCTTCCGCCCAGGAAGTTTTTGGGTTTTTTTTTCACATTTTTAAAACGTCGGGCATAAAAAAGCTGAGATAAGGTTTGGGTTTATGTATTTCCAGTTTGGGGACGCAGTGAATCTGTGCAAGGGACGGAAACTTTGTGGGGAACAGTATGCAAAGACTTCCTGTGTTTTCCTACATTTTTCCCCTCGTTTCACTAGAACTGAGGGGGACAAGTGACTTGAGCGCGGGGGACAAAAAAATGGAGAGGGAAACCGAAACGGCACGATTGGCGCTTTTTAAAACATTATTTTCTGCTTTGTCAACATGGGCAGCGGTTTCGGCATGGGGGCAATACGTCTTAGGGCCCACGGGGAAAAACATGTACCGATATTAAATCTTTTGCCCCAAATTTCCGTCGGCTAATTGGCTTTTTTGCCGTTTTGCACAAGCGGCGGGGCCCCCTAACGGGGCCAGCCATTTTATTTGTTGGTGTTTTTATTAAAAATTCCCTTTCCATGTCTATGGGGCTAGGGTTTAGAGGTCAGGGATGGGGGGGTTTTAGAAGGTTTTGAGTTTTTAGTTGTTTTTATTTTGGGGGTTTGGATGGGGTGGGTTTTTGTTCTTCTTCTTTCTTTTCTTCTTTTTCTTCTTTTTTCTTCTTCATTTTTCTTCTTCTTCTTCTTCTTTTCTTTTTCTTCTTTTTTTTTTTCTTCTTTCTTCTTTCTTCTTTTTCCCATCTCATCTTTCATTCATTTTTTTTCCCCCCTCATTTCTTTTTTTTCTTCTTTTTCTTTTTTTTCATCTTCTTCTTTTCCCCCTCCTCCTCCTCCTCTTTTTTCTTCTTCTTTTCTTTTTTTTCTCCTCTTCCTTTCTTTTTTTTCTTTTTCTTTTTTTTTCATTTTTTTGTTTAACATTAATACGTGCGTTTAAGAAGGGGAAAAAATAAATAATAATAATTAAAAATTTTTTATAAAAAGGGAAAAATTTTTGATAAAATAAAAAATCAAAGCGCTGGAAGCAGAACCCCACACGCAAACACGCAGGGGCACGCACGCACGCACCCAAGCACGTTAACCACACCACAAAAACACCCCAACAAAACACACACACACACCCACCACACTCACACACACGCTGGGCTATAATGGGGAGAAAGAAAAAAAAAGCAAAAAAAAAAGGGGGAAAAAAAAGCAATGGAAAATTTATAGAGAGCATAATAACAATTATTATTAAAACCCATGTGATTCCCCTCCGGCGGGGGGGACGGTTTTTTGCGAGGGGGGGGGGGGGGGGGTTTGAGTGAGGTTGGGGATTTTTGGGGAGGAGAAAAAGGTGATTTTTTGAGGAGGGGGGGGGATTTTAAAAGGGGGCCCCAAAAAGTGGGTTTGCTGAGGATGAGGGGGGAAGTTTGTTCCGGGAGAGGGGGCCCAAAAAAAAACAGAGAAAGGGCTCGGGGGGACCATGGTATTGGTTTTTAAATGCGGGGGAAAACGAAAAGTCAGGGAATGGGGGGCAGGGGGGGGGGGTACATGGGGGGGAACATAGATCTCAAGTAGGGTTTGGGGGGAAGGAAATTGGGGGGGGGGCTGCTTTTTATTGAGGCTTTTGTAGCAAGGGGTGTCTAGTTTGTACTGTATGCGCTTTTTTTTAAAGGGAATCAAGTGAAGTTGTGCCAGGAGAGGAGGTATTTTGGGTCAGTTTTTTTTCTTTTTGAGTTACAAAGCGTAGGGGCATTGTTTTAAATTGCGCTGTAAAATGGTGGGGGGGCAGGGGGGGGGGCCCCAGACAGGAGTGGAATTGCAATAGTAAAAAAAAAAAGGCGAGACATTATGAAGGAGAGAACGGGGGTTTTGAGTTGTTTCGCAGGGGAGATACTTCCTGATCAGCCTTTTTTACGATGGAGAGGGTAGTAGAGGATCTGGCGTTTGAAAAAAAAAACAAAGTTGTTCTGGAGGGGGTTTTAGAGCCCAATGCAGACAAAAGGGTTTTTTTTAGCTGAATAGAAAAAGGGGGGGACTGATGTGTTATATAATTTGGGGGGGGAAAGAGGAGGCAGTGGGGGAAAGGGTTTCTGACGGGGGGGCCAATGGGTTTAGTTTCTGTCTTGTCGTCTTTAAAGCTAAAGTTTGTTGAACGTATCCAGTTCTTAATGTCCGAGAAAACCCCCCGTGGTGCGGGGGTTTAAAAACAGGGCTGTTATTATCGGGGTTGAGTCACGTCTTGAAAGTTTGGGTTGTCATAGCATAGAGTGATGTTTTATAGGGGGGGGTTGATGATGGGGGGGGGCAGGGGGGGGGGGGTGTAAAGGAGTGAAAAGACGGGGCCCAAAGGGGGGGGACAGATCCTTGTGGAAAACACCCACGGGTTTTCAGGTATGCAGGTTGAGAGTAATTTGCCATTGATGGGAAGGGTTTTTTTTCTGTTTGATAGGTATGAAGTGAACGGGAGAAATGTCAGAGATGCCAAAAGTATGAGGGGAGTTCTAAAAAGGGAAAAACCATGTTTTAAAAGGGTTTATAAAGGGGGGGGCTGCAGAACAGATCAAGGAGTGGAGGGAGAGGGATTTGCCAGTTCGTTGAAAGGAGGAGATTTTTTGGGGAAAGGTTTGTGTAGGGCGTTTCATTTTTGCAGGGGGCATTGGCGGTGGCGGGCCTGGAAAAGGATTGAGAAGATTGGGTTGGGGGGGGGGGCAGATGAGGTTCAGTGGTTTGGGGACGACTTTTTCAAGGGGGTTTTTGGGAAAAGGGGAAAAAGGGGGAGTTAGAGATAGGCCGGTAATTTTTTCAGTTCTTTTTGGGTCTAAAATTGTGTTTTTGAGGGGGGTAAAACAATAGCAGGACTTGAAAAAAAATTGGGGCGTTCCAGTTTGAAAGAAAAAAGTTTGTTGATGAGGGCATTTGATGAATGGGGGAGGTTAGGGAGACAGTCGGCGTAGAGAGAACCTGGAAGAGGATCCATTTTCGCGGTTTTTTTGAAACAAACATGGAATCTGATTGTGTTGAAAAAATTTCTTCTTG
>JAPXFY010004919.1:0-16475 GCA_030674185.1 Monoplex corrugatus | reverse complement strand
CAGCCACCCTGCAAGCCCGTCCAGTATGATCCCGGTTTACGGTGCTCTCTTTCCCTCATACACCACGAAGCTTTTTCATTTTTTAAAAGGTACGAATGAGTGCAGGATGTCTGACCCGTGTGTAACCTACATTACACTATCTTTTTCCTACAGTTCCCTGAACAGAGGGGAGAATTTCTTTCAGGTTGGGGCAGATTTGGAAATGTACACCTTGGAAGTGGACAGAGCAGTACTCACTTGGTCCATGAATAACCCTCGTAGTAGTGGAAGCGCCCATTCATCAGCACGACAGGTTTGCCACTGAAAACGACCCAGCCCAGCTTCCCTTCATGGCCGGCCACTGGTAACAAAAACAACACGGGTCACAGAGACAGGGGGGAAACGAACAAAAGCAAGAACAGGAGCGGAGACCCAGAAAAAGAACAAAAGTGAGAGCGTGAAGCAAGACCCAAGTCAAGAGCAAGAACAAAAGCAGGGAACAAAAACAAGAAAAAAAAGAAGTAGAACCAGAACAAAAGCAAAAAAAAAAAAAAAAGAAACAAAACAAAACAAAAGAAAAATAACAAGGAAAACAAAAAACGAGCAAAAACAAAAACAAGAAGCAACAAGCAAAAACAAGAGCAAGAGAGGAAAAAAGACAAGAACGAGAATAAGGACAAAAAGAAAAAGCAAGGACACAGAGCAAAAGTGAGAAAGAAGAAGCAAGGCAAAGAACAAGAACAAAAGCATGAACAAAAGCAAGAGCAGAAAATGAGAGACAGGCAGACAGACAGATAGACCGAAGACAGACCGACTGAGACAGATAGACAGCCCAGAGATAGAGATGCAGAGATAGAGGAAGAGGGGGAAAGACAGACCGGACAGACTTACGGAGTCTATGTCGGTAGACACAAAGACAAATTTTTAAAAATTTAATTAATTATCGTATTTATTTTCTTTCAAGCAATATGTGGCGTATAAAAAGGAATTTTATGATACTGATTTTTGTGTTTTTTGTTTGTTTTTGTTTGTTTTTTTTTGTTTGTTTGATTGATTGCTTGTTTGTCTTTTTTCTTTTCTTTCTTTTTTCTTTTTTTTTCTTTTGTTTTCTTTTGTGTGGAGAAATTGAAGGACATATGTTTAAGTTTATGTCTCTTCCAGCTGTCTCTGTGTTTCAGTTTTACATCTTTATAAATCTTCATGGTTTTCGTCTCAGATATTCAGTTGTCTGTCCATTCAGATGTTTATCTATTCATTGTCTATTTATGTCTCAACGTGTTTGCTTGTTTGTTTGTTTCTTCGTTTCTTTCCTTTCTGTCTTTGGTTGCTTCTTTCTGTCTTTCTTTCTTTCTTCTTTATCTATTTATTCGTTTATTCATTCCCTTAGAGTCCAGCGGTTTTCAGATGTGCAAATTGTTTACGGCACATTTCCAAACGTTCTCGACTCTTACAGTTTCAGCTTCTCTAGATTATATCTCTGCGCTCGGAATAAATTTCCATATGCACTTTTGGGTCACTGGTGCCATGGTAATGGAGAAAATCAAAAAGGATCATGGAAACAAGCTTTAAGCCGGCACAAAAACCTATGTGCTAAAACTCTTGATAACGTAACGTGATGAAAATATTAATTTCAAAACTTACTTTGTTTTCTTGTTACGAATGCTATCACTCTTCCCTTCTTCCCCCGTCCTTCCTTCCATTCCCCTGTTCTCTCTGTGTCTCTCTCTGTGTGTGTGTCTCTCTCTGTGTCTCTCTCCCTCTGTCTCCTCTCTGTCTCTCTGTCTCTCTCTCACTCTCTCTCTCTGTCTCTTCTCTGTCTCTCTCTTCTCTCTCGTTCTCTCTCTCTATGTCTCTCTCTTTGTCTCTCTTCTCTTTCTCTCTCTCTCTTTCTCTTTGTCTCTCTCTCTCTGTCTCTCTTTTCTCTGTCTCTGTCTCTCTCTCTGTCTCTCCTCTCCTCTGTCTCTCTTTGTGTCCCCTCTGTCGTCTGTCTCTGTCTGTCTGTTTCTGTCTGTCTCTGTCTGTCTCTCTGTCTCTCTCTCTGTCTGTTTGTTTCTGTCTGTCCTCTGTCTGTTCTCTGTCTCTCTCTCTCTCTGTCTGTCTCTCTGTTCTCTCTGTCTCTCTGTCTCTCTCCCTGGGCTCTCTCTCTGTCTCTCTGTCTCTGTCTCTCTGTCTCTCTCTCTCTCTGGTCTGTTGTCCTCTCCGGGGTCCTCTTTCTCTCTCTGTCTCTCTGCTCTCGCTCTCTCTCTCTCTTGTCTCTCTCTCTCTCTCTCTCTCACCTGTGCTGACAGGAAAGTGAGGAATATCACTGTAGTGGATTTACCTTGGCATCAGTGACATGGTCAGCAAGACCGCCTAGACCTGTGCCACATACGATGCCCATTGGGTCTATGTTTGTGTGACTCAGATGGGGGCTGGCTGCCCTCTGGAAAGTCTTCATACGTACACCTGCCATAAATTGTCATCTTTGTTGTTATCATTGTCATCGTCAACATGAGAAATTGGGGGGTGGGGAGTGCTTTTCCGTTTCCTCCTCCTCATCATCAAGTGCCTTGCCACATGGCATTGGGATCACGGCCTTCTATCGTTTCTATCCCTTGTTGCCTCAAACACCTTTTCCACCCTCTTTTGTCTTCAGCCACTCTGCAAGTCCGTCCGTCTACCTGGCGCTCTCTTTCCCCTCCAGCTTTCCTATCGTGACCAGGTGCTCCCAATTCCCCTTTCCTCATAAAATGGCCTATAAATGTTGCCCGTCTTTTCCTAATCTTCCTTTTCAATGGGTCTTCTTGTGTCTGCCTCCATCAAGACTGCCCTTTTTTGTTTTCTTTGCTGTCCATGGAACTCTCAGCATTCTTCTTAGAAACCACATCTCGGCTGCCTCAATCTTGTTTCCATTTCCTATGCCACATAGATACCGACACAACAGAATCTGGGGAAAATCATTTTTCACAATGCTATGATGATGATGGGATGAGGGATGATAACCATGAAGCTGTGGAGTTCCATTCTGGATTGTGACCGCGTGGCAGGGGTGAACTCTACGCTTATTTCGTCATGTATCCTGGCGTCAATCAGGCCTGACAGATACAGACACCTGCGGTGGGTGGTCAGAATATTTGAGTAAAACCTGTAATGACGCATCCGTGTGAAAGTGTAAAAGAGACTCGACTGTGTGGACCAAGTCTGCCCAATGAACCCATATCATTCTCAACTCTGGGTGGGAAGCGATTGGGGCCAAAAAATCCCGCGATGAGTTTGAAAGGACTTGCTAGGATTCAAACCCCATAAACCCTTCAGTCTGTAGTCTGTTGTGGTAACCACTGTGCCAGGGCCAAATTTGGGGTCGTTCACCATTATTGTTATTGTCGTTGTTGTGTGGATTATCGTCAATTTCCCGTCGTCAATTTTGTCGTTGTTGTGATTTATTGTCATCATTTTTTTCATGTTATCAGCGAGTCATCGTCGCCATTGTTTGTGGGGTCATTTGACGGGGTCTAATCCCACAGAATGACGATGTAGAGGATTATGTAAAGTACCCAACCCGCTATTATGGGTCCAGATCCCAGATCTTGGATAGATCGGAGCAGGTATGATTCGTCTTTTGCCGCTTTGTCTACTCTTTGATGGCACAGCTACCCTCACAACAACAACAACAACAACAACAATAATAATAATAGCAATAATATAACAAAAATGATAATAATAATAATAGTATATAATAATAATAATAATAATAACAACAACAACAATAATAATAATGATAATAATAATAACAATAATAATAATGATAATAATAATCATCATTATTACTATATTATTATCATTATTACTATTGTTATTATTACAATGATATGCCACTAACAATACACGTCTATAGCATAATCGTTGCACTGCACAGGATTAGAACAACCAATACTCATGCACACACACACACATCCACACACACATCAAACACACACACACACATACACATACACACACACACCACACACACATCAAACACACACACACACACACACAACACACACACACACGCACACACGCACACAACACACACCGCACACACACATCACACACACATACACACACACATACACACACTACACACACGCACGCACGCAAAAACACACACGCACGCACAGAGAGAGAGAGAGAGAACGACTGTGTTATGTATGCTTGTGGTTGTGTGTGTGTGTTGTGTGTGTGTGTGTGTGTGTGTGTGTGTGTGTGTGTGTGTGTAATGCGTGTCTCTGTGTGTGTGCGCGGGGCGCGCGCGTTGTGGTGTGTGTGTGTGTGTGTGTGTGTGTGTCCTGTAATGCGTGCCTGTGTGTGTGTGCGCGCCGTGTGTGTGTGTGTGTGAGTGTGTGTGAGTGTGTGTGTATGTGTGTATGTGTGTGGGCGAGTGTGTGTGTTGTGTGTGTGTGTGTGTGTGTGTTGTGTGTGTGCGAGTGTGTGTGTGTTGCGAGTGTGTGTGTGTGTCTGTAATGCGTGCTTGTGTGTGTGTGTGTGCGCGCGCGCGCCGCGCGCGTGTGTATGTGTGTGTGTGTGTATGGCAGTGTATGTGCTTATGCACGTGTGCGTGCTTCTTTGTATCTGTGTGTGTGGTGGTGTGTGTGTGTGTGTGGTGTGTGTGTGTGTGTGTGCTTATGCACGTGTGCGTGCTTCTTTGTATCTGTGTGTGTGTGAGTGTGTGTGCTTATGCACGTGTGCGTGCTTCTTGTGTGCCTCCACACTTACCTAGCCGAGGCCATACTGTGGTCTGAAGACAACAGCTGATGGTGGTAGTGATGGGTTCACTGAAAAATGACTTATGCTAAGTCAGCACACAGCACAGGGGCTGCTCTATGAAAAGAACAAAGCCGGGTCACAGACAGCTTACACACAACCAGCAAACTACCAGCCTAAAACACACACTGCTCAGTGGTGTCTGAAAAACCACACAGATAGATGTCTTATCACGATTGAACTGTAACCCTAGCCTGTAGTTAGGATTTGGCGTTCGGGAGTTTGTTTGTTCGACAGGGATTCATCCCGCTCGGACAATTCCATATGCGCTCCACCCGAATCTGCCGGACAGTCATCTAGCAGACTCCCTGAGTCCTGAGCGTTGGCAAGATCTTGAAATGGGGGCGAAAGAAAGAAAAGGGACCTATGAAACAGTAAGCTGACACCACCACAATGATGGAAATATCACAGGGTGCCCCTGAGACCGCATTGTTAGACGGGTAAGTAAGGTTTGCGTAATGAAGATCACGCCATCCATGAATTGGACTGGTTACTCAACATTTTCCACCGACCTAGTCCCCCTCAGACCGTATCGTTACGCGGGTTTACGTAATGAAGATCACCCATCCATGATTTAACTGGTTACTCGGCGTTTCCACCGACGTCCAAAGGAGTGGGGGGAGGGGGGGGGAAGAATATTCATGCCCTATCTTAACCCGGGTACGTAAGGTTTGCGTAATGAAGAGCACGCCATCCATGAATAACTGGGTACTCACATTTCCACCGAGCAGGATCTAACGCTCACATTGGTCTTATCCAACTATAGAGGGTAGGTTATCTAGTACACAAAAGGTTTCAGCAAATACCAACGTCCAAGCGAAAAGTCCAGAGGGTTGAATAACAGCCAGGGCCACCAGGTGCCAAAGATTGCTTGGTTTATTCAAATTTCGATGTCCAATGAAAGACAGGTTAGTTATTCAAATTTCAATGTCCAATAAAAGACAGATGGGAAGGTTTTGTGACAGAAACAACAGAAACGCACTGTATAAAAGCCAGAAAGTCAATCACTATGCGCGAGACCATTCGATTGCCACCCAGACAGAGACCTTCCAACCTATCTTACAGGTATTAATCCCACGTTTCATTTTATACTTTTGTTAGGGTAGGGATAGGAATAGGTAGTATGTTTGATTTTCCACAAAGCAAAGAATAGAGTAGGACATAAGAAGTGTTCAGCATTCTAGTGATATGCAAGTTCTGATGATTCGTAGTGCATCTTAGGATTTAGGAATATTAGGACCCAGGACAGTAGGATGGTGAATCACGTTCATGCTGAAGTTGATTGATTAAATAAATACGTTGTAATTATTAATCTATGTGTGGACTGCTTATGAGAATCATGTCTAGTGTGGTTAGTGCATTTCTTCTCGTCACTCTCCTTCCTTGTTGTGTGTGTGTGGCTTCTAAGTAGAGAAACAATTCTCTATAAACATCCCCAATTCACCTACCTGTTATAGACAACTACACCCCAAATATTCTTCCCGCGAATACACCTTTCTGTTACATATGACACACCCAAATAATCCTTCTCGCGATACACCCAACACAAACAAACCCTCTTGCGATAGAAACATTAAGATGGGCAGCGAACAGACCAGATTTCTGATGTATATGGCTGGGATTTGAATTCGAGGTGTCGGATCTTGGGTCTGTGGCTCCATCAATATAAACTAACCAGCCCGCCATCTGCTGAGTGGTTAGTGTGACAAACTCATAACGCAGGGGTTGTGTGCTCAAATCTCGGGCAGGTCGACGGACTACCGACTGGAAGTGTGACGGAGAAGATCCAGAATGATCACGGCACAAAAGCCTTAAGCCTTCACATAAACCCAAGAGCTGGCCAGGTCCTGAGGTCCTACCTAGATAGTTTTATAACTCTGGGATCGTAAGGGAGTGAGGTGGCAGCGACCTCACTTTTCCCGGGGTCATTACCACGAGGGCGGCGCCCATCCCCTCTCATTCGTTTCGATTTTCATATTCATATTCTTTTTTTTTTTTAACCAGGACTTCAGAAAGGCAAGAAGGCTAATTGGTCTTCAAGGGGTGGGACCTGGGAAATCAACCTATTCTCCAATGTTTGTTTGTTTGTTTGTTTGTTTGTTTGTTGTTGTTTTGTTTACCAAGGCAGCCAGGCAAACCCCTGCTCTTCCGATTTTCAACTCCTGGGATCTTTTTAACGTCGCACCAGAAACCACTCCGATCTTTTTGTTTCCAAAAAAAAACCAGGAGTTGATTTTGAAGGGGGAAAAAATGGGGTGTACGGGGAGGAATCCTGGAATCAGTTTTATTATTGGCAGGGAAGGAACCTTTTTCCCATTTTCCCCCAATTTTGATAAGTTTGGGGATGTCCGATGCGATAACCCCTGTTAAAAAGTAAAACTAAAACTTTAGTCACCAAAAAAGGGGGTTCCCCTAAAAATGATTAAGAAAAGGGTAATTTTTCATGGTGTAGGGGGGAACAAATATTCGTGTGGACCGATAAGGGTTTCCTGCAACAAAATTTATCTGCTTTTAAACTTTGATGGATGTCGGCGGGCACTTTTTTTACAAAAACCAAAAATTAACCCTTTTGATTCCCCCATCCTGTCCACCAACGCAAAAAGTTAACCCTTGCCCCCCAACCTATCCACCCGCTTCCCGCAGGAAAGGGTGGATGGGGAGGGGTCAAAGGGGTTAAGTTTTTGCGTGAGGGGATAAGACCGTCAAGGGTTTTAAAATTGGGTTAAAAAAAAGGGGAATGTATTGACCCGGAAGGGGGACCATTTCCAAAAATTGCAGATGGTGGATGGTTAATTAATATAATAATAAAAAAAAAAAAAATAATTATATTATGATATATTTATATATCACCACCACAACAATGATAAAAATTTTGGTTGATGATACACGAGATGACATACAAAAACAAAAGATGTTTTGGATGTTATGTTTTTTGGTATATATGTGAGATGTGGGGTTGATGGGTATTTTTTGTATGGCGCCAAAATCCGGGGGGACAGATAAAAAAGGTAAAGCCTTTATTCACCAAGGTTTTCCCAATCGACCTTCCAGGGCACAAAGGTAAAGCGGCCCCTTAAACCGTATCTTTTGCCTTAAACCCGCCCCCCTGCCTCCGCCCCCACAAAATAAAAAAAAAAAACCAAACACAACCAACCAACCACCCCAAACCCAACCCCCTAAAAATCCCACCTCCCCAACCCACCACCAAAGTAGAATTTGTTTTTTGCGTCGTTTTTTTTTCTCTTTCTCCCAAAAAAAAAACCCCAACAACACCAAAACCCCTTTTTTAAAATATTTCAACATGAGGGTTTGGGAAGGGGGACCTCTCCTTTTTGCGGACCCTTAGAAGGTCATTTTTGAAACCTATTCATTTTTTTCTTTGGGGTTTTTATAAAATTTAAATAAATTTATTAATTTTAAAAAAATGTAGATTTTTTTAAAATTTTAAAAATTTTTTTTAAAAATTTTTAAAAAATTAGATTGATAAACATTGGGAAAAAAAACAAAAAAAAATTTTTATATTTAAATAATAAATATTATATATTATTTAAATATGGTTTGTGTTTTGTTTTTTTTTTTTTAATGTAATCAAAAACCTATTTAATTTTTTTTTAATAAAATGTTAATAAATTACAAATTAAATTTCTAAACTAAATAATTTATATATAAATATATATATTTTTTAATATAAAACCCACACAGAAAAAAATGAAATGTGTGTATGACAAGAAGATGAAAACTTGCGTAAAGGGGTCTTCGTCAAACAGGATGATGTACCTGCTCGCTTTATGTGTGTAAATGAGTGGTTGTTTTTGGTGTGTGTGTGTGTGTGTGTGGGGGGGGGGGGAAGAGAGAGAAGGAGAAAAGGGACAGACAAAACAGGACAGAGTTTTTAACAATGTGTGTGTGGTGATTGTGTGTGTCAGTGTGAGTGTGTTGAGGTGAGTGTTGGTGTTGTGTGGGGTGTGTGTGTGTTTTGGGGGTGTTTGTTTTTTTTGTTATGTTGCGCGCGGGCACTTTGGTGTTGCGTGTGTGTATGAGGCAGGGGGTAAGATGACGGTTTGGATCAGGGTCGCGTTTACTGTTTTGTCCCCTGGAGATTTGGTGTTAGGTTGCTTTGGTAAATGATGAGATCGTCCCTTTGGTTTTGATTCTTGAATCAGGATTTGGCCCCATAAAAATATAATAAACTTCATATCATCATCAAATCTCATCTCAACAAAAACCCTCATATCATCATCATCATCGTATCGTATGGTCATCTCGTCGTCATCTCAATCATTACGTCATCATCTCGTCGTCGTCGTCTCGTCGTCTCATAAATTCTCTCATCAATCTCATCATCATTATAAACTATATTCTTTTTTTTGGGGTTTTTTATTACTATTGAAGGTTACCACCACCCACCATCTGCGACCTCTTTTTTTGGAGAGGGTCGCCCCATTGCCGGGGTCAAGGTGGGCATTGCCAGGGTTTTTTCCCCCTTTAACCCTCACCGCCCGCCAGGGGCCCCGCATATACTATGCTAGCAAAGCGAAATTTACCCTTTGTTTCCCCCCCGCCCACCCATTTCTGCAGGAAGCGATGGATAGGGTGAGGGAACAAGAGGTTAAAATTTTTGAGTTGGGGGAAAGGGAATGCGGGAAAAAGGGGTTAACAGAGAAGGAAAAAAAGTGGGCGCCGTCACGACAGCACAACATATTTGAAAGCAGAAAATTATTTTTGCGGGAAATCATTTGATACGGCCACACAAAATTGTTGTACACCTTACGCCAGGGTGGAAATTCCCCTTGGTTTTTTTCGGAGTTAATCTTCTGTTAGGGGAACCCCTCTCTTGATTTGACGTAAGTTCTGGTTTGGCTTTGTCAACGGGGTTTATCGCATCGGAAAATTTTCCTATGCTTTGTACTCAAAAGCGGGGGAAAAGAGGGCAGAATGGTTCAGACGTTCGCCTGCCAAAACAAAAACCGGGGTTCCCAGGATTGCCCCCCTGGGGCCTCGACTTTTTCTCCTTGACTGGAAAATCGAACTGAACGTCTAGTCTTTTTTTTTCGGAAGGGGACGAAAAACGGTCGGACCCGGGGTTTTTGGGCTGGCATTAAATTCCCCCGGGTTGAAAATGGGGAGGCGGGCATTGCCGGGTCCGGTAAAACAAAAACAAACAAACAAACCCAAACAAACAAAAAACCCAAAAGGAAAATAGGTTTTTTTCCCCAGGTCCCCCCCTTAAACCAATTAGCCTTCTTCCCTTTTTCAAAAGTCCTGGTTAAAAAAAAAAAAGAATTGAATATGAAAATCGAACAATTGAGGGGAGGGGCGCCCCCCTGGGGTAATGACCGGGAAAATTGAGGTCCGGCCCCCTCACCCCCTTACGATCCCAGAGTTAAAATTCTAGGTGGCCCTCAGACCTGGCCATTTTTGGGTTTAGGGAAAGGGGTTTAAGGCTTTTGTCCCTGTCTTGGATCTTCTCCGTACACTTATGGTAGCCCGTCGATGCCGAGTTTTGAGCCAAAACCCCCTGCGTTATGATTTTGTCACATAACCACTCCCCGTGGCGGTGGTAGTTATATAGGGAGCCCCCAGCCCCAAGATCCACCCTCAAATTAAATCCCGCCTATAATCAAAATTGGTTTTTCGCTGCCCCTTAAATGTTTCATCGAAAGAGGGTTTGTTTTTGTGGGGTTTTTCGCGGAAGGTTTATTTTGGGTGTGTCATAGGGACAGAAAGGGTGTATTGGGGGAAGAATATTTGGGGTGTATTGCTAAAACGGTGGGTGAATTTTGGGATGTTTATAGGAATTGTTTTTTTATTAGAAGCCACAAACCACAACGGAAAGGAGATGACGAGAAGAAATGCAAAACCCACAGACATGTTCTCATAAGCAGTCCCCATAGATTAATAATTCAACGTATTTTTTTAATCAATCAATTTCAGCAGAACGGATTCCCATTCCACTGTCCGGGTCCAAATATTCCTAAATCAAAGATGCATACAAATATCAGAACTTGATATCATGAATGTGAACCTTTCTTATTCTCCTATTCTTTGTTTTTGGGGAAAAATCAAAAATCTACCTATTCCTATCCCCACCTAACAAAAATTAAAAATGAAAACTGGGATTAATCCCTGTAAGATAGGGGGGAAGGTCTTTCTGGGTGGAAAATCGAGGGCCGCGCATAGTATTGACTTTTGGTTTTTTATAAAAGGGCTTTTTCTGTTGTTTCTGTACAAAACCTTCCCCTCGTTTTTATTGGGCTTTAAATTTGAATAACTAACCTGTCTTTCATTGGGGCACGAAAAAAAGAATAACCAAGCAATCTTTGGCCCTGGTGGCCCCGGTGTATTTAACCCCTTGGGCTTTTCGCTTGGACGTTGGTATTCTGAAAACCTTTTTGTATAGATAACTACCCTCTATAGTTGGAAAAGGGACCAATTGGGGTTTGATCCTGGCTCGGGGGGGAAAAATGTTGAGTACCAGTTAATTCAGGATGGGCGGCTCTTTTATTACCGCAAACCTTACGTCCCGGGTAAGATGGGCTTGAATTTTTCCCCCCCTCCCCCCCCTCCCTTTGGGGCGTGGTGGAAAACGCCGAGAAAAACCCTTTAAAACTGGTGGGGGTGATCTTTTACGTAAACCCCCGTAACGAACGGTCTGGGGGGACTAGGGCGGTGGAAATGTTGGGGTAACCAGTCCAATCGGATGGGGTGATCTTCATTCGCAAACCTTATTTCCCGTCTAACAAGCGGTTCAGGGGCACCCGTGATATTTCCCTCATTGTGGTGGTGTCAGGGGTTAGTTTCATCGGTCCCCCTTTTTTTTCCTTTTGCCCCCCTTTCAAAATCTTGCCAACGCTCGGATAGGAGTTGCTAGTGACTCGGCCGATTGGGTGGAGGCTATGGAAATTTTCCGGGGGAGTCCTGTGAACAAAAAAATCCGAAGCCCCAAAAACCATACAGGTAGGGTTACAGCAAAACGTGATAAGACACATCTGTGGGTTTTTTAGAACACTGGCATGTGTGTTTTAGGTGGTAGTTTTTTGGGTTGTGTGTAAGCTTCTGTGACCCCGGGTTTGTTTTTTCATAGAGCAGCCCTGTGCGTGTGCGACTTTAGCATAAAGTCCTTTTTCAGTGAACCCCCACACCACCCTCAGCGTTGTCTTTAGAAAAGTATGGCCCCGGTAGGTAAGTGTGGAGGCACCAAAGAAGCACGCACACGTGCTAAGCCCACCCCTCACCACAGTACAAAGAGCACGCACACGTGCTAAGCCACACACACACACACAAAACCACACACACATCACACACCAAGATACAAAAAAGACGCACACGGCATAACACATACACTGCCTACAAAACACCAACATAACACGCGCGCGCGGGCGCACACCAACCAAGGGAGCATTACAGACACACACACCCAAACCCACACACAACACCGACCACCCCACAACACACCCCCAACAACCCCACCCACAAACACACATACACACAACACACACCCCACAACACACACAAACACACACGCCCGGCCCCCACACACAGGAGCATTCAGAATCACAAAACACAAAAAACAACAAAGCGCGCCGGCCCGCACACACCAGAGACCGCATTACCACACACACACACACAACAACCACACAAAACACACAAAACCCCAAAAAAGCTACAAAACCGTCGTTTCTCTCTCTTCCTGTGCGTGCGTGTGTGTTTTTGGTGCGTGCGTGTGGGGTTTGGTGTGTTGTGTGTGGTATGTGTGTGTGTGTGTGTTGCGGTGTGTGTGGGTGCGGTGGCGTGTGTGGTGTGGTTGGTTTTGGTGTGTGGTTTGATGTGTGTGTGTGGTGTGTGTTTTGTATGTGTGTGTGTGTTTGATGTGTGTTGATGTGTGTGTGTTCATGGAATGGTTGTTCAACTGTGCAGTGCAACGAAAGCTATAGGTGTATTTTTGTGGATTATTGTAATAATAACAATAGTAAAATGTAATAAAATATAATAATGATGATTATTTTATCCTTAATTTATTGTTATTATTATTTTCTTTTTAATTTTTGTTGTTGTTTTTAAATTTTTAATTTTAAAATTTTTTATTTATTATTATATTTTTTATTTTTTGTATTATTATTATTTTGTTGTTGTTGTTTTTGTTTGGGGTACTGTGCCTCAAAGAGTAGACAAAGCGGCAAAAGCGAATCATACCTGCTCGTCTATCCAAGATCTGGGGTCCGGACCCCTAAGTAGATGGGTTGGGGGACTTTACATAATCCTCAACATCGTCTTTTGTGGATTAACACACTGTCAAAAGAACCCCAAAAAAGGCGACGATGACCGTGATAACATGAAAATAATGAGCAATAACCCACGAAAAAATTTCGACGGGTAATGACGATATCCGCACAACAAACGACAATAACAATAGGGGGAACGAACCAATTGCCCCGGCACAGGGTTCCCAAAAAAACTACAGATAAAGGTTAGGGTTTTTAATCCCAGCGCCCCTTTTAAACTCATCGCGGGATTTTTTTTTGGGCCCCCTCGCTTCCCCCCAGAGTTTAGAATGATAGGGGGTTTATTGGGGAGACTTTGGGCCACACGTGATCTCGTACACTTTTCACCGGATGCTCATTACAGGGTTTTTCTCAAATATTTCTGGGCCGACCGAGGGGGTTTTGTATCTGTTAGGCCCGATTGCGCCAGGTACATACGAAATAGGTAGAGTTCAGCCCCGCCACGCGGTCCAAACCAGAATGGAACCCCCGACATGGTTATCTCCCTCATCCCCCTCATCATATAGCATTGTGAAAAAAAAGATTTTCCCCCCCATTCTGTTTTTGCGGGTTTTATGTGGCATAGGAAATGGAACAAGTTTAGGCGCGAGTGTGGTTCTAAGAAGAATGCTGAGGTTCCATGGACACAAAGAAAAAAAAAACAAGGCAGCTTGGGAGGGCAGACACAAAAAAGATCTTGATAAGGAAATTAGGAAAAAAACAGGACATTTTAGGCCATTTTAGAGGGAAAGGGGGGAAATTTGGAGCACCGGTCCGATAGGGAAAATGGGTGGAAAGAGAGCGCCGGTGACGGCGGCTTGCGAGGGCTGAAAACAAAAGGGGGGGAAAGGTTTTGAGGAACAAGGGATTTGAAAAAGTAGAAAAGGCCCGGGTCCCCAATGCCAGTGGGCAAGGCCTTGTGATGGGAGGGGAAACGGAAAAGCCTCCCCACCCCCCCAAATTTTCTGTTGCGATACAATGAAAACAAAACAGATGCAATGTTATGGGGGGTACGTATGAAGACATCCAGGGGCAGGCCAGCCCCATCTTGGTACACAACCTAGACCCAAATGGGCATGTATGTGGAAAAGGTTTTTCGTCTTGCTGACCTGTCCTGTGCCAAGGCACCACTCTTTATTTCCTCATTTCTTCAGCAAAAGGGGAGAAGGGGAGAGAGAGAGGAGACAGGAGAGAGGGACAGAGAGAAAAGGGGAAGAGGAGAAAGAGAACAGAGAGACAACAACAAGAGAGAGGGGACAGAGAGACGAGCAGAGAGGGCAGAGGAGGCGGGAGGAAGAGAGAAGAGGAGAACAGAGAGACAGACAGAGAGAGGAAAAGCCCGGAGAAACCGAGACAGCAGAAAAACGACAGGAGAGAGACAGAGAGAAGACGAGCAGACAGAAACAGACAGACAAGAAGGGGAAGAGGACACAAAGGGGGGGCAGGGAGAGAGGACAGAGAGAGAGACAAAACAGAGGAGAAGAGACAGAGGGAGGACAAAGGAAAAAGAGAGAGAAAGAGCAAAAGCAAAAAAGAGACATAGGAGAAAAAACGAGGGAGAGGAAAACAGAGAGAGAGACAGGAGAGAGAGTGAGGAGAGCAGAGGACGAGAGGACAGGGGGAGAGACACAGAGGAAAAAACACACACAGAGAGAGACACAGAGGAAAAGGGAATGGAAGGGGGACGGGGGGAAGAAAAAAGGATGCATTCGTAACAAGAAAAAAAGTTTTGAAATTATATTACATCACTTACGTTATGTAAGAGTTGAGCACATGGTTTTTGTGCCCGGGTTAAAGTTTTGGCCATGCCTTTTTGATTTTTCCATTACATGGCACCCTGACAATAGTGCTTGGAATTTATTCCCAGCGCGGATATAATTAGAGAAAAAATGAAAAGTAAAAAGTCGAGAACGTTTTGGAAAAAGTGCCGTAAAAATTTGCACATCTGAAAACCCCGGGCCTAGGGAATGAATAAACGAAAAAATAGATAAAAAAAGAAAGGAAAAAGGGAAAAAAGAAGAACCCCCGCCCGAAAGGAAAGAAACGGGAAGAAACAAACAAACAAACAAAAAAGTTGGAATAAAAAAGACAAAAAATAATAAACATCTGAATGGACGACAACTGAATATCTGAGACGAAAAACCCTGAAAATTAAAAAAAAGTAAAAGAAACACAGGACAGGGAAAAGACATAACTTAAAAATTGCCTCAATTTCTCAACACAAAAGAAAACAAAAAAAAAAAAAAAAAAAGAAAAGAAAAGAAAAAAACAAACAAGCAATCAATCAAACAAAAAACAACAACAAAAAAACAAAAAAAACCAAAATCAAACTAAAAAGTCCTTTTTATACGCCCCCAAATTTCTTGAAAAAAAAATTTTCGATTTTTTTAAATTTTTTTAAACATTTGTCTTTGTGGGCTACCGACATAGACTCCGTAAGTCTGTCGGTCTGTCTTTCCCCTCTCCCTTATTTTGATCTCATTCTGTCTGCTATCTGTCTAGTCGGTCGGGTTTTTTCGGCTATCTGTCTGTTGTTGTCTCTCATTTTTTGCTCTTGCTTTTTTTCATGCTTTTTTTTTGTTCTTTGCCCTTTCTTTTCTTTCTACTTTGCTCTTGTCCCTTTTTTCTTTTGCCTTATTCTCGTTTTGTCTTTTTTCCCTTTTGCTTTTTTTTTTTGCTTGTTGTTTTTTTTTGTTCTTGCTCTTTTTGTTTCCTTGTTTTTTTTCTTTTGTTTTGTTTTGTTTCTTTTTTTTTTTTTTTTTGTTTTGTTTGGTTTACTTTTTTTTCTGTTTTTGTTCTGTTTTGTTTTTGTTTGATTGGGTTTGTTCACGCCTTATTTTGTTTTTTTTGGGTCCGTCTGTTCTTTTTTTGTTCGTTCCCCCGTCTTGTGCCGTGTTGTTGTTGTTACCGTGGCCGGCCATGAAGGGGGAAACTGGTGTGGGTCGTTTTCGGGAAACCCGTGTGCTGTGAATGGGCGCTTCCCTACTACGGGGGTTATTTATGGACCAAGTGAGTACGCTCTTTTCCCCCCCCACGGGGTACATTTCCCAAAACTGCCCCCAACTGAAAAAAATTTCCCCTTGTTAAAGGGGAACTGTGGAAAAAAAAATAGTGTAAGTAGGTTACACCCCGGGGGAGACATCCTGCACCCTTCGTACCTTTTTTAAAAAATGAAAAAACTTGTGGTGTATGGGGGAAAGAGAGCACCAGGTAGCCCCAGGGAAACATACTGGAGACTTGCAGGGGGCTGAGGGAAGAGAGGGGGAAGATGTGCGCGGGGGCAAGGGAAAATATAAAGGGGGGGCCATGATCGCCCAAAACCCCTGTGGCAAACATTCATGATGATGCGATGCCGTGGTATACCAAGTGACGAGCTGTTGGAATCGAACCTTCTTATTGAATGCTTAGTGTACACGTGTGAACATAAAATACAAAGGGGGCCCCCCCTTAAGG
>JAPXFY010004918.1:0-16482 GCA_030674185.1 Monoplex corrugatus | reverse complement strand
CACCTTACAAGGGGTTTGGATTGTCAACGCTTGAATCTAGCTGGAAACCACTCTCTCAAACTGAAAATGAGATAATTAAACCATATATAAACAAATATCCCCTACACATAAAAGCAAACAAAAATATCAGTTATTCAGATAATTAATTAGTTAAGATTGCACCACTTGCAACTGCTTCAACACATTCTCTTAATTGGCAGAGAAAGAACATTTGTTTCCCTGTTTCGATTATTTACCTTCCTCAACCATCGCTGACATTTCCCAGATCATTGACAAACCAACCCTTGAGCTCCCACCAGCAAAACTCTTCTTGACTACATCTATATCACGGAAAAAGAGAACTAAACATAAGTAAATCAAAATATACGTAATTCTGAGTGGTTGCAGTGGATCATCTTCGCACATGCCTTGATTGGAAAAGAAATGAAAATTCCCAAATGATTCAACAAATACTTGCCAAATTCAGTGAAAGCAATTCCTTCACTGATCTCATAAATCCGTCTATCCCATCTCTTCCTAGAGTCTATGACAACAATCTTGAAGAACAATGGATCAGCATTTTAAATTCAGTTTTTGGTAATTGTGCACCAAACAAAACTAACAGTTAAGACACACTACCCAATCCAAGTGAACTAGATGAGGCTACAGAGAGAGAGAGAGAGAGAGAGAGAGAGAGAGAGAGAGAGAGAGAGAGAGAGAGGAGAGAGAGAGAGAGAGAGCTCACATACAATGAACTCCACGCAAAGGCAAAGGCAAAGGCAAAGGCAAGTCATGCAATAAAGGCGACGTCTCTGTGACGTAAGCAGGACCCCCTTACCTTTGCAACACGCTGGGCTCAAGCATTCAACACGTAGGGCTTGTTGCTGGGCTCACGCATTCAACACGCTGGGCTCACTGGCCTAATTTTGCCAAGTCTGTAGGTCAAGTGTTGCGGCAGCTCACCAAAGCTTTTGTTGCTTTGTAAACATTGTACTTCATCCCCTCCTGGTCCACTGGTCATATTTTATAAAGCGTTATTTAAAATAAATTATACGTAGTTATCATATACGTGTTAGGACTGTAAATCTTATATTTTAGTACAAATAAACGAATTTTTGTTGTGTATTTTTTTCATTTTAAAAATGATTCCCCTCCCCCCTTCTTTTTCTTTTTGTTGCTTTTGTTACACTTGGTGATTACATTTAAACATTCTGCCTTAGATTAATGGCTTTGTTTTCGTTATTTTTGTTTTTTATTTTTATTTATTTATTTATTTATTTTTGCTTTTTGATCTGATTGTTTTGTTTTTGTTTATTCTAGTCATTTGTTTGTTTATTCATTTACTCATTTGTTTCAGGATTGGTTTTGCTTGTCATTATTTTCTGATTTCTGTCATTTTTATCACTTTTTGTGACGTCAGGTTATGTCAGTCTTCATTCCATAAGGAGTCCCCTACAGTTTTAGAATAATAGTGTACCTCCCCCACCCACCCACTGACCCCTCTCTCTTTCTTTCTCTATCTCTCTGCTATCAAAAGAACAAATGAACTAAGAAACTAAATGGATAAACTCTATTGTGAAATCTCCGTTTTGCACTCTTTTTCAACACTTTTCATAAGAACAAACAATATATACACAAACAAACGACTAAAATCAGGAAAAATGTCATAGTTTTTCTTACCCATTAGTTTCCCAATAGCACTAAACATTCTTTAAATTTTAATAAATCACTTAAAAAAATCAAGGAGATAAAAGTCACATCATCGTTTTTACGCAGTTAGATGCAGTAGTCAGATTACAGGACCTTGTCATACTGTACTTGACCCTATGATCTGTTGTCAATGTTCTTATCATTCCTGACATTATTGATATAGCAGTTTAAAACAATGGGACAACTTCCAATTCATATGGTCCCTGATTGTCTGACTTTGTGACAGTTGAATAAAAGAACGATACATTTTTTTTATGGAAAAAGCCCATCAGAAATTGCTTAGAGATGTTTGTTTGCATACTTAGTTCACAGACACGTACACTCATATATACAGTCATGCATCCCACAGGTCAATTTAATACATCTTCAGGTTTGTTTGTTCCATTACAGAAAACGCAAAGAACTGCTGTTTGGTTAAGCCTTATTTTTGTGATTCAGTCTTGTCCACACACGTAACATAAACATACAAAACATACAACAGTAAAATACATTTAATAAAATTAAGCAAATTAAAATTAAAATGAATCGTAAATCATGCATTACAAACAAACAAAAAGTATAGTGTAAGCTGAGCACTTAAAACAAACACAGGCGGGGCTGGAGGAAAGTGATAGATAATGACAAAATGATTGAAGTGTTTTTCAGTGCATGAGCTAAGAATGTGAAAATGATGACTTACAGGGTGGAAGTGGTCAAAAGGCCAGGGGTTGAACCCACAATCCCTACATTATGACCATGGCACTCTGACAACTGAGCTCATGGGCTCCCAGTCAAAACAACAAAGGCCGTCATAGCATGAGAGAAAGAGAAAGTTAACCAAGAAGTAATTTTTGAGGGAGCTCATATATGTTTACAACCTTTATGTACGCTTCTGCTTGATGACGTGATTTTAACAGAGGGTTCTGTCATACCATAAGGTTCTTGCAATTTAGTTTACAGACAGTTATATTTAAATTTACGTTACTGAAACAATGGCATTGTCGGGTCCTCTCTAATGAATTTACAGAGTTCTGTCTTGAAATGCCAGCTTTCAGCTGTTTCTACATCTGATTACACAGGTGTAATGGACGTTGATGATGAGAATGATTGGTGGATCTGTCAACCATGGTCATTCTTCTAGGTTAGCCTGGAGAAGTACATCTCTAGTAGCGTTGATTGTGAACTTGTCTATTCTCTATAAAACCGTTGAAAAGCAGATTGTTTCACATCTTGCCTGTACTATCATTCTGGTCTAAGAGGGTCTGCTCATTTTTACTGAGTGAGAGGGGATGGGAAGGAATTGGGAGGACTATTGTACTGATCAGTGAGTATTGAGGGGGTAGGGGTTGGATGGAGAATAGTGGTTCAAAAGTGGAGGTGTTCAAGGGGGATGGTGGGAGACAGAGTGATCACTGGTATTTAAGAGGATGGGGAAAAGAGGAACAGAAGTGGTTCAAAAGTGGACGGGATCAACTTAGAGGATGGTAGTCACTATCAGTGGGTGTTTGATGTTGAAGGAGATGAGGGAGGATGATAGAAAAGTGGTTCAAAATAGAGACATAATAAAGTTTCATGTGCTGACATTGCTTTCAAGGGCCTCTGTAGCTCACTTGGTTGAGCGTCGGATTCACATGCTTATGGTTGTGGGTTCGAATCCTGGGATGCACTACATTAAAACTGGCCTTCTCACTGTCCTATCTTAACATCATCGTTGTTCTGGTGGTGTCAGTAGAGGATTAAATAAGTCCCCCTTTCCCCATTTCCCTGGGATGGTTATCCCCGTCGGCCATATCACCTGAGGTGGGTGCTGACGTAAAAACTAAACCAAATCAATCAGTCTTCCATTGCGTGTGTTGCCTTGAGAGCCTGGATGTAATCAACTCTTATAAGATCAGAAACATGTAAGTCAGATGATTGGAGGTGGAGTTAACTACATCAAATATCACCGGTGTATGTTGCCTTAGTTTAGATGACTCATTCTCAACCCGCAATCCACAAGCTTTTCCTTGGATAACTATGTACATGAAATGTAATATATTTGTATTTTCAAAACATGTCATAAGCTCCTGTACTCAGTTTTAGAGTGGACTGGTGCAGGTCTGCTGCTATGTTATTTCAGAGTTTAACTTCACAATTGAATAAAGCCTGTCATGGTGGGGGGCATAATATGTCAATTTAGTTGTTACTCCTTTAGGTGTCAATTTTCCCATTTATCATTGATGAAGAGCGTACTGCCAATGCGGCATGTATTTTTGTGGAGTTGAAAATGTATCCTGTATTGGATTTAAAATGTTTGTAATATGTTCAAGATTTTGCCTGAACAGAAAAAAATGTTGTTGATGTATATATACATATATAAAGACAGAAAGACAAAACCACTTCATTCACTGCTGATCCATGTACATACATCACAAGCCACCTTATCTTGAAAGTAACCACTGTTACAGAAAAAATCCACATACATGGATGGGAAGCAGTAGACTTAACTAGCGTCATGTGTGAATAATGAAGTCAGTGACTCGTTTCCATCAACCCAAAAAGAGAAAGATGGACAGACAAAGTGTCCTACAGGGCCATTCACATACCAGGCCCCTTGACAAGTACACAAAGAAACAACAGTTTTGTTTTGCTAGAGGCACAAATTACAGAGATTGTGACGAGACTTGTTTTGCTAGAGACAAATTACACAGAGATTACCAAAGTCAAAACTTCATCCATCAGTGCACACGCATGGCATGTTCACAACCACAAAATGTTTGGGGCATGCCTGCCAAAACTTCCAGCAGCCCCCCCCCTCCCCACCTCCAAGCAATAGGTTGTAGTTCACCAAAGATAAGTAGTTATTTACAGATGGCGTGTGACAAAGTTCTGATCTACTCTGAGAGTAGTAGGACTTTAAACTGAACAGAACAGAACGAACAGTTGCTGACAGTTGTGTAAGAGTGAGAGACAGAGAGAGAGGGAGAGAGGGAGAGAGAGAGAGAGAGGGAGAGAGAGAGAGAAATGGAAGAGGCTTAACATGTTTGTTTTGTTTTTGTTCATTTGTTTGATTACCATTTTTGTTTCATTAATTTGTTTTTCTTTTTGACCTAGTGAGTTTTGTCCTTTGGTGCGTATCACACGTGAAGAGTCAGCACAACACATATGCTTCTCAATCTGCTTAAACATAATAAAAATTCTATTTCTTGCCTGATTTCTGTTGTATTCTTTAAAATGGTGATTATTATATTTTTCATTCTTTAACATAATAAATGAAACACTTTTAATTGGATTTCCTTTCGCAGGCCAAGTCAGGCATGTATGAGAACCTTTTTGTTAAGAACTTCAATAAACTCTTAACACATTTAATATATCATAACCAAATCAAAACTAAACAGAAAGGTGCAGTAATTGATTACCCTTGCATGAATATCTTCCCTCCATTCATTTAATGACAAAGGGTTTGAACCGTTTTTTGCAATGGTAGTATATACAATAATGGCTTGCCGTGCACGAATCTGTCTTTAGTGGGGACAAACATGCCCCTGTTGTCTCTACTCTCGAGTATTTTTACACGTGGTTTTCTTTGCTGTTGTTACTTCCTGGGATGAATACTAGGGATAAATAACAACAGCCATTGTGGCTCACATCAAAATGCAGGAGAGACTGTTCCCATGGGGCTCAGCACTTGTTCTGTTCTGTTTTGTTGAGTTTATAGTCCTACCACTCTCAGAGTATATGAGGACTACCTATAGGAATGTTGCTGAAAGAAGCCTTAAACATTTTGGTTGCACTGTGAGATACTGATGCTATTGTCGGATTCTAGGCTCAGCACCTCAGAGGCAAACGTTTTTACGTGCCAGTCCACAAGTGCAGCTAAGCTTGGAAAGACTTTAAGTAAACATCAAAGAAAGAAGTGACAAACGATGCTGATCTTCCCCACTCAATTGTCGGGGGTAGTAGTTGGCCTGTGATGTAAGCTGCAAGTGTTACTTTGTCAATGGCTCAGTAAACTGTCTCTAACGCTGCCACTTTGGTGAATGAACAACGATGTGGACCTTGTGTGATAGTGGGTTAAGGGGCTTTAGACAGGGTAAGGGATTTAAGAAATGGATGAAATTAATGATAAAGTAGACTGATAGTCAACAAAAGAATATGTTATGTGCAAGATTTTTTTTTCACTGGCAATCTACAAATTCCCATGAGAAAAATTCTGTATTATATTATATTGTATTGTAGTATTGTATTGTAGTGTTGTGTTGTAGTGTTGTGTTGTAGTGCTGTGTTGTAGTATTGTGTTGGCATGTTGTGTTGTAGTGTTATGTTGTAGTGTTGTGTTGTAGTGTTGTGTTGTAGTGTTGTGTTGTAGTGTTGTGTTGTAGTGCTGTGTTGTAGTGTTGTGTTGTAGTATTGTGTTGTAGTGTTGTGTTGTAGTGTTGTGTTGTAGTATTGTGTTGTAGTGTTGTGTTATAGTATTGTGCTGTAGTGTTGTGTTGTAGTGTTGTGTTGTAGTGTTGTGTTGTAGTGTTGTGTTGTAGTGTTGTGTTGTAGTGTTGTGTATTGTTGTGTTGTAGTGCTGTGTTGTAGTATTGTGTTGTAGTGTTGTGTTGTAGTGTTGTGTTGTAGTGTTGTGTTATAGTGTTGTGTTGTAGTATTGTGTTGTAGTGTTGTGTTGTAGTGTTGTAGTGTTGTGTTGTAGTGTTGTGTTTTTAGTGTTGTGTTGTAGTGTTGTGTTGTAGTGTTGTGTTGTAGTGTTTTGTTGTAGTGCTGTGTTGTAGTGTTGTGTTGTGTAGTGTTATGTTGTAGTGTTGTGTTGTAGTATTGTGTGGTGTAGTGTTGTGTTGTAGTGTTGTGTTGTAGTGTTGTGTTGTAGTGTTGTGTAGTGTTGTGTTGTAGTGTTGTGTTGTAGTTTTGTGTTGTAGTGTTGTGTAGTGTTGGGGGTTGTGTACTGTTGGGGGTTGTGTCGTGTTGGGCATTATGTAGTGTTGGGGGTTGTGTAGTGTTGTGGGTTGTGTAGTGTTGGGCGTTGTGTAGTGTTGGGGGTTGTGTAGTGTTGTGGGTTGTGTAGTGTTGGGGGTTGTGTAGTGTTGGGGGTTGTGTAGTGTTGGGGGTTGTGTAGTGTTGTGGGTTGTGTAGTGTTGGGGGTTGTGTAGTGTTGGGCGTTGTGTAGTGCTGGGGGTTGTGTACTGTTGAGGATTGCGTACTGTTGGGGATTGCGTACTGTTGGTGATTGCGTACTGTTGGGGATTGCGTACTGTTGGGGGTTGCGTAGTGTAGGGGGTTGTGTACTTTTGGGGGTTGTGTAGTGTTGTGGGTTGTGTATTGTTGGGGGTGTGTACTGTTGGGGGTTGTGTATTGTTGGGGGTTGTGTAGTGCTGGGGGTTGTGTACTGTTGGGGGTTGTGTAGTGTTGGGGGTTGTGTACTGTTGGGGGTTGTGTACTGTTGGGGGTTGTGTACTGTTGGGGGTTGTGTACTTTTGGGTGTTCTGTAATGTTGGGGGCTGTGTACTGTTGGGCGTTATGTAGTGTTGGGGGTTGTGTAGTGTTGGGGGTTGTGTAGTGTTGGGGGTTGTGTAGTGTTGGGGGTTGTGTACTGTTGGGGATTGCATACTGTTGGGGATTGCGTACTGTTGGGGAATGCTTACTGTTGGGGGTTGCGTAGTGTTAGGGTTTGTGTACTGTTGGGGGTTGTGTACTGTTGGGGGTTGTGTAGTGTTGTGGGTTGTGTACTGTTGGGGTTTGTACTGTTGGGGGTTGTGTACTGTTGGTGGTTGTGTAGTGTTGGGGGTTGTGTAGTGTTGGGCGTTGTGTAGTGTTGGGGGTTGTGTACTGTTGGGGTTGTGTAGTGTTCGTTCTTTGATTTAACGTCTGTTCACTATGCGTGATATTAGACGTGGGAAAAATGGAGGATCGGAGATGGGCGAGTTGGATTGGGGGCAGAGGGGAGAATGAGTATGAGACATGAGTAAGCGGGGTAAATATAAAAATGGAACAAAATCTTAACACTAACAGTTAACTTAACAATGCGAAGGGAAAATTTAACGCTAAAGTACAAACTTCATAAACTTAAAGCAATACATTAACAGGACTGTGAACCAATGATTATGAAATTTTAACTGACAAAGATTGATCTGAAGTTACTTCTTTAAAATGAGTTTCAGAATAGTTTTCTTGTGTAAACATTTTTGGTTAAAAGGAACGTAGCTTTTTGCAGTAAAATAAACAGTGAAACAGTGTGAACTGTTCTCCGCAAATACACTTGATATTTTTACAATATTTTGTTTTCAATGCGTTTAGCTGAATACGAAAATGAACAGCAACAATTGATCTCGAATGATGTATGGAAGAATACTGCAATTTTTTACATACATTTTGAAAAGAACGTTTTATCATTTGTTGTGTCACAAACTTTTCATTGAAATGTTCATGAAAACGAATCCATGAGGCTGATTCTAGCAAGCCGCAAGCTTCTTTTACGGAAGTTTTAATACGTAATTCTATAGTATTATCAGTGTTGTGTGCACCTTGCTTAGCTGCTCTGTCTACTACTTCATAGCCGTGAAGACCAACGTGAGAAGGCACCCAGCATAAACTGATATATGTACCTTTTCTCCTTAAACGATGTATAAGATGATTTGCCTCAGTAATTAAGTCAGGTCTTGTGTCTGTATCAAAAGACTGTAAGGCATATAATACAGATTTTGAATCAACAAAGAGAACTACTTTGACAAATACAGGTTTAAGGTCTACTAAATAATGCAACGCTTGTATAATAGCGACTAATTCCGCTGTAAATATAGATATATTTGGCCCAATGAAAAATGACTTTTGTATTCTAAATTTTGGAACATAGAACGCTGCTCCAGCAGATTTATTTTCTCAGACTGACCCATCGTTAAAAATATGGAGGTGGGTACGGTAATTTTCATCGACGTGTTCTCTCGCTGTGCATATCGAAATGTTAATATTTTCATATTTCTTAGCATCTGTATAATCAATATCAAAAGTGGCTTTAAGCATTTCCCATGTAGAGATAGGCGTTGTGGATGGTGTCTCAGCTATTTCATCCAAATTTATGTTAGACTGTTTGACTAAGTCGGATACATAAGTTGCAACAGTCATTTGTGATGAAATGTTGCTTGCTCGTTTTGGAAAGTCAACATCAGACCTTAGTTTAATTTCCTTGCTCACAAAATTGTCCGTTTTTAAAGTAGTTCTGACTGCAAACTTTGCTGTCGCTAGCTCACGATAGTTGTTCAGAGACAGAATTCCAGCAACTTTGTACGTTTCCAGATTTGAAGCATGGACTGGTACACCTAGTGCAATTTTAAGACTTTTGCAGTCTAAGCTTTGAATCTTCTTTAGTAAATATTTTGGTGCACTGAAGAACACCTCTTGTGCATAGGATAATTTAGATCTTACAAGTGCTGTTGATAGATGAATTAGTATGTTTGTATCCATTCCCCAGGGTAATCTGCTTATTATCTTTAGAAAATTTAAGGCTTTTCTTGCTTTTGTTAAAACATAATCAAAATGGACATTCCATTTTAATTTCGATGTTATTAAAACTCCCAGAAATTTTACCACCTGTTTGTAATGTATCACTTCACCATGCAGTCTGAAAGTAGGCAAGTTATTTAAAGTACCACCAGGATTAAATAGCATCATGTTAGTTTTTTCAGTTGATAACGACAGACCATTTTCTAACATGTAGTTTCCAAGACTATTAAGATCAGATTGATACACCTTCCTGATGTAATTCTGTGCTCTCTGGGGAGTTGTCTTTTTTAAAGTAATATTCATCCATATGCATATATCATCAGCGTACTGTACCAAAACAACACGATTTCAGAGTACATTAGGAAGATCATGTATAAGGATATAAATAATATAGGTGCTATCACTGAACCTTGAGGAATTCCCATATCAAGACATCGTGAAGTAGAATAACGTGTTCCCACTCTTGCCTGAATTGTTCTATTGGCTAAATAGGACTTGATATAATTATACATATTGCCAGACAGACCAATAGATTTCAGCTTGTACAATAATCGTGTATGCCAAACTTGATCATAAGCTTTTTTCACACCAAAAAAGGTTGCTAAAAGACTTTTTCTACGGGCAAATTGTTGTTTTATCTGAGTTGTAAGTTTAACCAGGTGCTCAACTGTGGATCCCCCTTTTCTGAAACCTGCCTGGTTTACCGGAATTACGTTATTTTTATCACAGTAATGTATAAGTCTGTTCAAGACCAATCTTTCCATTAGTTTGCTCGTATTGGACCTCAACGCAATAGGTCTGTAACTGTTTTTATTGTTTTTAGGCTTTCATGCTTTTAATATTGGTATAACAACAGACTTTTGCCATACCTGTGGTACAGTTCCACTCACCCAGCATTTCTGTAGTGTTGGGGGTTGTGTAGTGTTGGGGTTGTGTACTGTTGGGGGTTGTGTACTGTTGGGGGTTGTGTAGTGTTGGAGATTTTTTAGTGTTGGGGGTTGTGTAGTGTTGGAGGTTTTTTAGTGTTGGGCGTTGTGTAGTGTTGGGGGTTGTGTAGTGTTGGGGGTTGTGTACTGTTGGGGGTTGTGTAGTGTTGGAGGTTTTTTAGTGTCGGGCGTTGTGTAGTGTTGGGCGTTGTGTAGTGTTGGGGGTTGTGTAGTGTTGGAGGTTTTTTAGTGTTGGGGGTTGTGTAGTGTTGGGCGTTGTGTAGTGTTGAGGGCTGTGTAGTGTTGGGGGTTGTGTACTGTTGGGGGTTGTGTAGTGTTGGAGGTTTTTTAGTGTTGGGGGTTGTGTAGTGTTGGAGGTTTTTTAGTGTTGGGCGTTGTGTAGTGTTGGAGGTTTTTTAGTGTTGGGCGTTGTGTAGTGTTGGGGGTTGTGTAGTGTTGGGGGTTGTGTAGTGTTGGGGGTTGTGTAGTGTTGGGGGTTGTGTACTGTTGGGGGTTGTCTAGTGTTGGGGGTTTGTAGTGTTGGGGGTTGTGTAGTGTTGGGGGTTGTGTAATGTTGGGGGTTGTGTAGTGTTGGGGGTTGTGTAATGTTGGGGGTTGTGTAGTGTTGGGCGTTGTGTAGTGTTGGGCGTTGTGTAGTGTTGGGGGTTGTGTAGTGTTGGGGGTTGTGTAATGTTGGGGGTTGTGTAGTGTTGGGCGTTGTGTAGTGTTGGGGGTTGTGTAGTGATGGGGGTTGTGTAGTGTTGGGGGTTGTGTAGTGTTGGGGGTTGTGTACTGTTGGGCGTTGTGTACTGTTGGGCGTTGTGTAGTGTTGGGGGTTGTGTACTGTTGGGGACTGTGTAGTATTGGGCTTTTTGTAGTGTTGGGGGCTGTGTAGTGTTGGGGGTTGTGTAGTGTTGGAGGTTTTTTAGTGTTGGGGGTTGTGTAGTGTTGGAGGTTTTTTAGTGTTGGGCATTGTGAAGTGTTGGGGGTTGTGTAGTGTTGGGGGTGGTGTAGTGTTGGGGGTTGTCTAGTGTTGAAGGATTTTTAGTGTTGGGGGTTGTGTAGTGTTGGGCGTTGTGTAGTGTTGGGGTGTGATGTAGTGCTGGGGGTTGTGCAGTGTTGGCGGTTGTGTAGTGTTGGGCGTTGTGAAGTGTTGGGGGTTGTGTACTGTTGGGGGTTGTGTACTGTTGGTGGTTGTGTACTGTTGGGGGTTGTGTACTGCTGGGGGGTGTGTACTGTTGGGGGTTATGTACTGTTGGGGATTGCGTACTGTTGGGGGTTGCGTAGTGTTGGGGGATGTGTAGTGTTGGGTGTTGTGTACTGTTGGGGATTGTGTAGTGTTGTGGGTTGTGTACTGTTGGGGTTTGTGTAGTGTTGGAGGTTTTTTAGTGTTGGGGGTTGTGTAGTGTTGGGGGTTGTGTAGTGTTGGGGGTTGTGTAGTGTTGGGGGTTGTGTAGTGTTGGGGGTTGTGTACTGTTGGGGGTTGTGTAGTGTTGGGGGTTGTGTACTGTTGGGGGTTGTGTAGTGTTGGGGGTTGTGTACTGTTGGGGGTTGTGTAGTGTTGGGGGTTGTGTAGTGTTGGGGGTTGTGTAGTGCTGGGGGTTGTGTAGTGTTGGGGGGTTGTGTACTGTTGGGCGTTGTGTAGTGTTGGGGGTTGTGTACTGTTGGGGGTTGTGTAGTGTTGGAGGTTTTTTAGTGTTGGGGGTTGTGTAGTGTTGGAGGTATTTTAGTGTTGGGGGTTGTGTAGTGTTGGAGGATTTTTAGTGTTGGGGTTGTGTAGTGTTGGAGGTTTTTTAGTGTTGGGGATTGTGTACTGTTGGGGGTTGTGTACTGTTGGTGGTTATGTACTGTTGGGGATTGCGTACTGTTGGGGATTGCGTAGTGTTGGGGGTTGTGTAGTGTTGGGGGTTGTGTACTGTTGGGGGTTGTGTAGTGTTGGGGGTTGTGTAGTGTTGGGGGTTGTGTAGTGTTGGGGGTTGTGTAGTGTTGGAGATTTTTTAGTGTGGGGGGTTGTGTAGTGTTGGAGGTTTTTTAGTGTTGGGCGTTGTGTAGTTTTGGGGGTTGTGTAGTGCTGGGGTTTGTGTACTGTTGGGGGTTGTGCAATGTTTGGAGGTTTTTTAGTGTTGGGGGGTGTTGTGGGTTGTGTACTGTTGGGGGTTGTGTAGTGTTGGAGGATTTTTAGCGTTGGGGGTTGTGTAGTGTTGGAGGTTTTTTAGTGTTGGGGGTTGTGTAGTGTTGAGGGTTGTGTAGTGTTGGGGGTTGTGTACTGTTGGAGGTTTTTTAGGGTTGGGGGTTGTGTAGTGTTGGAGGTATTTTACTGTTGGGGGTTGTGTAGTGTTGGAGGTTGTGTAGTGTTGGGCGTTGTGTAGTGTTGGGGTTTGTGTAGTGTTGGGGGTTGTGTACTGTTGGGGGTTGTGTACTGTTGGGGGTTGTGTATTGTTGGGGGTTGTGTACTGTTGGGGGTTATGTACTGTTGGGGATTGCGTAGTGTTGGGGGTTGCGTAGTGTTGGGCATTGTGTAGTGTTGTGGGTTTTGTAGTGTTGTGGGTTGTGTACTGTTGAGGGTTGTGTAGTGTTGGGGGTTGAGTACTGTTGGAGGTTTTTTAGTGTTGGGGGTTGTGTAGTGTTGGAGGTTTTTTAATGTTGAGGGTTGTGTAGTGTTGAGGGTTGTGTAGTGTTGGGGGTTGTGTACTGTTGGAGGTTTTTTAGTGTTCGGGGTTGTGTAGTGTTGGAGGTTTTTTAGTGTTGAGCATTGTGTAGTGTTGAGGGTTGTGTAGTGTTGGGGGTTGTGTACTGTTGGGGGTTGTGTACTGTTGGGGATCGTGTACTGTTGGGGGTTATGTACTGTTGGGGATTGCATACTGTTGGGGGTTGCGTAATGCTGGGGGTTGTGTAGTGTTGTGGGTTTTGTAGTGTTGTGGGTTGTGTACTGTTTGGGGTTGTGTAGTGTTGGGGGTTGTGTACATGTAAGATCCAAAACAAGTTTTACTACCCGCGCCCAAGCAAACACGAACCAGAAGAACAAGAAAACCAATGTAGGCGCGTATCCAACGAGACAAAACAAAACAAGCACAAATTTTCGGCCAACTAGCCTTTGTCAAGCGCGAACGCACGGTCACAAACAGATCACAGACACCAAACAATGGATAATAAAAACGGGACTAAAAACTTCTCTGCCGCCTCGTCCAGTGGGTAAGAAATGGAATGCCCATGTCGTAATGAGCAGTAGTAAGAAGTGGGGAGAGGGGAGGCAACTATGATGTCAAAAGGCATTCCATTTCTTACCCACTGGACGAGGCGGCAGGGAAGTTTTTAGTCCCGTTTTTATTATCCATTGTTTGGTGTCTGTGATCTGTTTGTGACCGTGCGTTCGCGCTTGACAAAGGCTAGTTGGTCGAACATTTGCCCTTGTTTTGTTTTGTCTCGTTGGATACGCGCTTACATTGGTTTTCTTGTTCTTCTGGTTCGTGTTTGCTTGGGTGCAGACACTCAAATTTGTTTTGGATCTGAGAATAATTAATGTTGATAATGTAAAATAACGATGGTGGTGCCACCTGCTTCAAGATCCTGAATACGATGGCGTACCCAGCAATGCTGGGCAAGATATCCAGGAACAGTGGAAGCTGGACTGGACTTTGAAATACATTCTTTAATGAGGATATGGAGCCAGATTGTTGGAAGCCAGAGGAGGTCCCCATACAAGTTAGAGACGCAATGGATAAATGCATCTCTATGGCTATGGTTAGTACTGTGTTTGTCTTGTCTGTTGTATTTGTGTGTCTTTCTGTCTTCATTCACATACACAACACCTACACACACACACACACACACACACACACACACACACACACACACACATACACACACACACACACATATATATATACACACACATAAACACTCACAAGCACACACACATGCAAAAGCACACATCTATCTATCTATCTATCTATCTATCTATCTATCTATCTATCTGTCTGTCTGTCTGTCTGTCTATCTATGTGTGTGTGTGTATGTGTGTGTGAGTGTGTATGTGTGCGAGTGTGTGCGTGCGTGTAATTTTATGTGTGAGTGTGTGTCGTGTATTATGTATAGACAAAAAAGATATATGTGGACAAAACGTATTCGTATAATATATGTGGTTATAACAAACTGTAGGGGTCTATTTGGCAATCTACAGTTCTATCTCTGCTGACAAGATACATGTACACGTACAATGCTGTTTAGGCCTGACAATCATAAGGCGTCTGTTCATCAAAGATTGTGTTCCTTGTACTATTGATTGTGTGCGAGGGTCATATGGGTTCTTGTCTTGTGTGATCAGAAATGTTTGTGTTGTAATCATGCTTCGTGTGTGTGCATATAGACATGTGATCAACTGATAAGAATCAAATCCTTCATATACATACATACGCATAGAACAGAGAGAGAGAGAGAGAAACAGACAGACAAAGAGACAGACAGACAGACAGACAGACAGACAGAGAGAGATGTTTAAGACAAGCCAACAACTCTGTACAATGATAGTATATCAGAGAAATTTCAGTCACTGTATATGATGACCTGATGAGGATGGTTACGCTGCTGATGATAATGGAAATGGTGATGGTAATGATGATGATGATGGTAAGAGGATGATGATTGTCAGTAATAATAATAATTATGATGGTAATGGTAACGATTATGGTAATGATAATGATCCAATCTTGTAGGATAATAGCAACATGACGCCGCATGAAGTGGAAATCCTTGCGACAAGATTGGACCGCTGCACGTTAGCGTCCGATTCTCAAGCTGGAGAAATTGCAGACATCGAACAGAATTTTCTCACTGGAGACTACAACGTTGTAAGATTTTTGTTCTTAATCTTCACATTGTCTCTGTTTGTCTGTCTGTCTGTCTGCCTGTCTGTCTGTCTGTATGTCTGTTTTTCTTTCTGCCTGTCTATTATGCACACACCATGCACACACATATTAATAATAATAATAATAATAATAATAATATATTTTATTTATATGGCGCAAAATCTTGATAAAATCAAATCTAAGCGCTGAGCGTATACATGCATACATACCTACATACATATGAGCGTATACATGCATACATACATGCCTACATACTTACATACATAAATCTAAGCTGAGCGTATACATGCATACATACATACATACATAAATCTAAGCGTATACATACATACATACATACATACATACGTACGCACATGCATACATAATAATTACAATATTTATATAGCGCAAATCTCGACAAAATCAAATCCAAGCGCCGAAAAGACACACACGCACACACGCACGCACGCACACACACGCACACACACACACGCACACACACACACACACACACACACACACACACACTCACACACACACACATGCATGGCCACAAATGGGGAGAAAAGAATAAAAGCAATAAAAGCAAGAATAAAAGCAATGGAAAACCACAGAGAGCACATCATATACAATTATATATTAAAACAAAGTGATTCCCTCTCGAGCGGAGACAGACTGCAGAGGGGGGTTGAGTGAGGTTAGGATTTTATGCAGAGGAGAAAAGGTGAGTTTTGAGAGCGGACTTGAAGGAGGCAAAAGTAGGTTGCTGACGGACTGAGAGAGGAAGTTTGTTCCAGGAGAGTGGACCAGAAACAGAGAAGGCTCGTGGACCATAGGTATTGAGCTTAGTGCGTGGAAAGCGAAAAGTCAGAGGATCGGAGGCAGAGCGGAGGGTACGTGAGGGAACATAGATCTCAAGTAGGCTTGACAGGTAATCGGGGGCTGCGTTATTGAGGCTTTTGTAGCACATGGTGTCTAATTTGTACTGTATGCGCTTTGATACAGAGAGCCAGTGAAGTTGTGCCAGGAGAGGAGATATGTGGTCAGCTTTTTTCTTTTTGAGTACAAGGCGTACAGCATTGTTTTGAATGCGCTGTAGGATGTGAATGGTGGAGGCAGGAAGACCAGACAGGAGTGAATTGCAATAGTCAATGCGAAACATTATGAAGGAGAGAACGAGTTTTGCAGTTGTTTCGACAGAGAGATACTTCCTGATCAGGCTTATACGATGGAGATGATAGTAGCAAGATTTGGCAGTTTGAGAAACAAAGTTGTTCATGGACAGGGTAGAGTCAATGCAGACACCAAGGTTTTTAGCTGAATCAGAAATTGGGACTGATGTGTTACATAATGGGAGAGAAAGAGGAGGCAGCTGGGAAAGTTTCTGACGGGTGCCAATGAGGATAGCTTCTGTCTTGTCGTCATTAAGCTGAAGTCTATTGTGTGTCATCCAGTTCTTAATGTCCGAGTAACACTCAGTGGTGCGAGTCAACAGGCGCTGTATATTATCAGGTGAGTCACTGTCTTGAAGTTGGGTGTCATCAGCATAGAAGTGGTGTTTT